>JAODOY010060029.1:0-17429 GCA_025399855.1 Forbesichthys papilliferus
TATATATAATTTTTTTTTTTAAATATATATATTGTTAGGAAAAACATAAAACAGTAATTAAATATGCTTTTCTACTTTTGTCTTAACTGAGAAATCAGTGGAGCCTGCCTTCAGAGATATGTAATGTTTACAGTCATTAATATGTATAACAATACGGTTATAACCTATTAGAAAATGTTTTATTATTAATGGGGCACACATATAAGCATGATTGGTCATCTTCTACACCGACCAAAGTGGTTGTAGGAGCCTACATAAAACATTTTCGTGCATTCGGTTAAATGAGATGCATAGTGGCCTCACATTTCTGCCAATACAGAAGTACTGTAGCCTTGCCCAGAAGCCACTGTGTCTGGGGACATTGCCCTGATCGCCAGCAATGTCAAATAATTTGCATTTGTCTCAAGCTGTGATTCATGAAATGCTTTATTGTTGTGGTTCCTCGGAAGCTGTCTTGTTTTTATTTTTTATTTTTGATAAGAAACACACTGCATGTACAGGTTCACCATGACAGTGGCAGGACTGTGTTATGTTTAGTTTATTAAAAGCATACATGTATGCACAACTGAAGTTAATCAACAGTATTTTATTCCTCAAAACATAAGTGCTTCCTTTTAATTGAAAACAATACACTGTTACCAGATTACCTATCACAAGCTGTACAGTAGATACTTCGTGATTACAGTAATATTACGTATACACTACAGTATACTAGTGTTAAAAGATGGAATGGCATCTACACTGGCGCATAGAGCACAGCAGGTGGCAGCAGAGCGCCATTTGTTTTTCCCTCAATAGGCCCAATAATCGGGATACAAAACTATTTATCTCTGTAGGTGACAATATACAGTTATCATCACATTATATACAACATATAGAAATAATATAGAAACACAGTTGAATATGCTCTCATGCAATTATACAGTTGTATGTAGATATACAGAAGACAATGCTATCACTTTGAGTAAGGCATCGTTATTCTGAACTATTTACAAAAATGATTTCATTCTATTAGTTGCATTACTATTTACATTGCAAACAATTATGATGTTAGAAATATGTAACTATTCTTCCATGCAGGTTCTATTTGCATTACTCTGTTCAGTGTCTGTAAAAAAAAACAGGTTAAATCAATTGTGTCAGGTTTGAAACAATTAATGTCATTATACAGAAGGGACTTTTAAAATTTCCAGGAGTGAGTTCTTTAAAAAATGTCACAGAAGGCTACTTCATGTCCTCAGGATATTAAAACCCCTTCAAATGACATTCATATCTGTTAAGAGATGTCAATCAAATAGCTCCCCTGCTTGAATGAATAATGAATCAATGAAGTCTTGGCTGCTATCCTTAACTGACCCATGTCCTGGTCAGTTGTGGGGGAGGGTCCTATCGACAGGCGCAGGTGTCAACAGACATTGCTGGGTAAACCTTGAGGACCATGTTTCTGTTTGGGTCCAGAAAGAGCACGGTCAGGGGGCTCATCTTGTCTGGGATGCAGCAAGGTTCAGGAACCCCAGGGACGATTCCCACTGCCCTGACAATGCTCTGGATGGTGGCATGGTTTGAGGGGCGTGACACCTGAGAGAGAGAGAGAGAAAGAGAGAGAGAGAGAGAGAGAGAGAGAGAGAGAGAGAGAGAGAGAGGTAAAATCACACTAGACAGGAGCTTATCAGATAAACTTTGCAGATATTCAGAAGGGGCATTTAAGTAATGCATACAAGAGATGAAGTGTTGTAGAGAGCTACATCTAATTTATTCACTCATCAATGCAGAGCTAATTTCTGCTGTGCATTCATATGAAGACACAATGTCTGTTTTCAACAGGACTGAATGTACTGTATAATAACATTGGTTTAAAAACTGGCAGTGTTTGCATTATATTTAATGCCACCATAAAATAAATGTCATAAATGTATAGTTATGTTATTTATATTTTACTGATAACCTTTAGTAAATTCTAACAGATTTTTAGACTCACTTTAGGAATGGGGAATCCGCATGTCCCTGAACAGTAGTAGGCGTCAAAGTCTTTAGGGGCCAGAATCCACTCACTCCATCCAATGTCTGCAAAGTCCACCTTGAGATACCTACGGGCACACACTCTGGGCTCGCTCCACTGTCGCCTCCTGGCCTTCTTCATGGTTCTCTCATCGAAGGTCAGTATCTGTGGCTTACTGAGGCGCTCGCTGCTCTCCTGGCCCTGCTTACGGCTCTGTTTGGCGGCCATTTTGGCTTTTGGAGGGAAGTAGGTGTTCTGCCACAATTCATGGTTCTTCAAGGAGTTGAAGTGTACCTCCGGAAGGTCATTGTTGTGAATCTTTCCTCCAGGGGACGATGGGATCTCTCTCCGAGCCCGTGAGGCTGAGGGTAATGTCTGTGCATCCCCCCCGACCGGATAGGGTCCGTACCGTTGGAGTGACGCAGCCACACTGTTGGGTTCATCAATGGCTCTATCATCAGCATATACTAATACATAAGGCATATTGGCAGATGACAGAGGCTCTTGACCCAGAGGGTTTCTCTGTTGGGATTTCATGAATCCCATATCGATCTCTACTGCGACCAGGAGCTCACCGACATCCCTGGCTTTTCTGACCACAGCTGTGATGTCCCTTTTTTGCCAGGAGCCTCTCGTATAAGGCATCAGAGTGATGTTGCCTAGTGCCATTGTGGAAGCAGAATTTGGAGACCGCCCGTGGAACAAGAGCGCCGGAGAGGGCGCCTGGGCATTGTGGAGACCGCAGGATGGGCTACCGAGGCGTTTGCAGAACCACGGTCGCTGCTGGTGTCGAGGACGCTTGTGAAGGAAATGAAGAGAGGCAGATAGGATGTTTTCTGACTCTTGGATGGAGGACAGATTGAATTGCAACCACTCTGTATTTGAAGAGGCCGCTGGAAAGTTAGAATGCATTAGAATAACATTAAGAGCATTAATGCCAATGATGTGAGCTAGAAAAACAGGCTTTTTATACTGTCTGTATTCAATGCATTAGTCAGCAGAATTGTTGGCACGATAAAACTACAGACAATGGGATTTTAGCTATGTGTAAATGTCTACTAAAAATAAATAGTTGATGGTATTTCAAGTAGATTCACAAAGGCTCAGTCTAGTTCGTTATAGTCTTGTACTTGAACCTTGTCTCACACCCAAACAAAAGCAAAAGGTGGACTGGTACAGTGGATCTGTAGCCTAACATATGGGAATGGTTTAAAGCATGAGCGCCTCAGAGGCTTTCGGTGTGCAGCCCGTGTCTAGGTGTGATAATAGGTTCTTGTCTGACACCTAGACAGTTTCTGCTACTGGGCAACTAACATTACTCAAGCATGGAGTCCCCCAGACCTCTAAACCAAAAGAAGGGAAGTGGAATAAAGTGCAGCACATGCACAATATCAAACCTTTTCTTTCATAATGATAATAACAATACTGTATTTACAGTATAGGAATGCCTTGGCTCATATATGTTTTATGGTCCCATGTTCTGAAATGGCTCTCCATATGGTATCACCAAAATTAATCTGCAGTTGTTAAATGTGGTTTTCATTAACTTAATTATAAAAAATAAAAAAATAGATTTATATTTACAGTAGGAAATTCCTTGATTAATGAGTATGGTTCCACTCTATGAAATTACTCCATATGTTATCAATTAAATTAATCTGCAGTTGTCTTTTGTTAACTTAGGCGTTATGTTATATAACATTAAAATAAAAAATACAAATAAATGAATAAATAAATACAACATGAAATGGTTAAAATTGATCACCTGGGGCAGCCTTAAAGCTTCTAACAGTATTTGCGTCTTTTTGATGCTGTGGTTCTTTTATGTACTTGTCGTAGATTTTTAACATAGTGGTCGAAACCATGTCCCCGTGTGCGTTCTCTCGGGCATAGCTCCGTTGCTCCGCAGCTCCGCTGCCCTGACGCGCGTCTTCACCAAAACCCTCCGATGGACTTTCACACCAACTGGACTCCAGAATGAGCAGTACATGCAGAAGATGTAAACCTATCTTCGCCATAATTTGTATTCTTGAAACATATAGTCCATCAAAATATATACGATATTCTTGAGCAAACCAAACAAATCAACTCACTATGCGTTCTGTACCCTACCAGCCGATTAACTCAAATATAATGCGCAAGAATTATCACACGCACATGTTACCTAACTAAAATCCCTGCAGTCGTTATCCAGGTAATTCGTGACGAAGACCCACACTCGACGAACGTTACACTCATCTTAACTACGAGAAGAGACATGCATACATGTATTCAAGCCTCGCTGTTGTTGCATGACAGATGGTGACGTTTTAGAGTGTGTAGCCAACGAGAGCACGCAAATTCTGTAAATTGGGAGTGCTGCACGATTAGGACGCCAACCCAAGACTCACTGACTATTTATGTTTTTTTAAACCATAAATGAAACTCATAACTTCAATTTCTTTCTTTCTTTCTTTCTTTTTTCTTTCTTTCTTCTTTCTTATAGGGTCTCACGTTTGATGATCCCTCCCCCTATTGAACAATACTAAGCAAAGGACAAATATATGTGTTGCTATCCTGTTTAACATCCAGCCTATTTATTGTGCTGAAGGTGAAAGTCAACCAACAACAGAGAAATATTATTTTCTTTGACTAGGTTTTTCGCTTGGCTTCTAGTGTCAGTTAGACACAGTACACAATGGCATCCCTGTGTCAAGAGGTGGTGACAGGCTAGGGCCACCATAGGTCAGACGACTATTAAAATACCTCCTACTGGTCTTGAGGAGGATCACTGGGGCTCTGTGATACCACGAGGCCTGGCATGTCTTACAACCATGATAAAGGACTCTGTTAGGACTGGTTAAGCTTGGGTTTGTTTTAAGGTTTCTGCTTCAAAGTGAAATAGTGATAGGATCAGTGTAGGCCATGGTTGTAATCTAATATTACAATTATCTATAAAAGAGAGCCTCTCTAAACGTTTATTTGTGGGGTTAAAGTACATGCCTTAGTAATTGTGTAGCGCTATACTCCAAATGAAACGGTATTTGTGTCTAATGCACCGCATTTCTTTTTATGATAAACATGTTAAAAATGTAGTTTCTAAAATTGTAATAATCACACATATATACCATATATACTGTATAGTATATATACTGTATATGTATATATATACTTTATGAAAATTAGCATTTGATGTCAATTGGACATTTGTTCAGCAGCAAGCTAATGTAAGTTCCAGACAGGCCTGTATTAACGGCGCATGTTGCTCATACCTTAAGCCCCATTTCTATCAGGCATGATAGAGCAGCAGTGAAGCCCGGGGTCCTGCATGCTGTCATTCACACAGCGTTAACCTGGGGGGCTCTGCAGTGTGTTGATTTTGGCCCAAGACCCCCATCCTCCTCTGTCTTTCTACTCTTCATCCTCAAGTCCCCATCTCCTGTAGCCTTTCATTTGTTTTCTTAACGCCGACTTGAGCTGAACAACCTGTCTTTGTCTGTCTGTCTGTCTTTTGGGAGAGTGTGTGTGTGTGTGTGTTCATGTTGATGGATAGCTTGGCACACACACACACACACACACACGCACAGACAGAGAGACAGACAGTCAGAATACACACCATACTGTATGTCCACACCAGTCTCAGTCAGGCCATACCTCCCTGATAGAAATCCATAGTATATCACCGCTTCACATCAACACACAGCGACGCCACTCCAACAAAATGACACACACACACACACACACACACATAAACAGACAGCCTCTCTCTCAGAAAGTTATCCGGCTCGTACCCATGCCTGTGCCAGCCGGGATAAGGTGAACGTATGCATGACAAATGAAGTTTACAGGGAAAAATAAACCCAACCATCTGAATGAAATTGGACTGCAGCTATTCATTCCATGTAAAACCTGGTTAGCGTCCTGACAAAATCATCGCCTGTGTGTGTGTGTGTGTGTGTGTGTGTGTGTGTGTATGTATGCATGCGAGTGTGTGTGTGTGTGTGTTAAATGGTTGTACAATTAGCTTGGCAGACCAGGCTGCAGTGTGCTGTGTGTTTATAAAACACGGCGTGCTATTGTCTGCGCTACATTCTCCCTGTCTACTCCTATTTGTTGACCGGGCCGTGCACGGCATGCAACAGCGTCTGGTTGAGCCTGCGCCACGTGCCTGTCAGAATGACAAGCAAGCACCGGGCCATTTATCATCCCCCAGCAGACACAGGGCTCTGCGATTAAACAGGGTAATGAGCTGCTCTCAGCAGCGCAAGGCTAACCGTGAAGCTTCCCTCCTGAGATCCAGTTAGCATGTGCAGACTCCATAACCCACAGAGAAGCCCTGTAACTGGCTTTGTGTGGCAACACGCATGCACACACGCACACACACACGCACACACGCACGCACGAGCCAGTCATGAACATAATGGATCTGTAGCCTTACGCTCTCTTACTCAAGTGACCCAATTAGGGAAAATAGCTTTGTAGGTTATTATTATTTTTTTTTACTGTATTAAATGACCCTTGTTGAAACATACTGTCTGGCTTAGTCATTCATCACTATAGGATCCAGCCAGAAGATAGATTAACTCTAAAAAAGAGCTTTACGTTCATTAGAGTTAATAGTAAGGTGTTGGGGAAATCCCTTTGCAACAAAGGAAAGAGAGAAATCACATTTCCAGATAGACAAAGGAGGCAAACGCAAATAAAGCACAGAGCGGTGCTAGTTGCTGAAGAGTGACAGCATAGCTAGCGCGGCAGCGAAATGAAGTAACTGTCTCTTTATTCAGCAACCACAAAACAGATGCTAAACCAGAGTTCCACTCATAAGTTTAAGAGGCTTGGGATATTGCCTTTGAGTTAAGGCACACATTTCTCAATCTGTCTCTTACGATTCTTGCATCTCTAAAACACAGTGTACCCTAACAAGGATATGACAGGATGTCTGCTTTGTCTGAGGACTTAACGTTGTGAACCTAGTGTCACATTGTGATGGAGAGATCTTAAATTTCGGACAGGCTTAAAACATGCCAAAAGCTTTGGCGAATGGTAATAACGTTTGCTAAGTGTTTTTCACAACTTCTTTCAGCGGACTGTAATCTTGTGGCAAATCCACTCCCAGCATACGGTACACAATGTGTTTACCAGTCATTTGAAAAATGAACAAGAGGCCCAGCTTGTGCCTATTAATCGTACGCTAGGCTTCTGTTTGAAAGTCACTGCAATCAGGAACCCCGGAAGCAGCTGCCTTTGTAAAAGTCAGCCTCTGTCCCACAGCACCTGCCACACACAAAACACATCCCTCTTCAAGCATGTATGTGGATGACCTGATTTAGATCGTCTGAACCTGGTTAACTCTCCTATTTATATCTGCTTGTTTGACAGCGGGAGGAAAAGACTAGAATGCGTGGAGCCACAAGAGAAAACAATTTGTGAAAAAGCGCTGCATTACTTTGGAATTCTGCCTTGATTAATGAACTTTCTGAACCGCAAGCTTTCCACTGCAGGCCATTGTTTCCGCCATTGGCGTCTTCTAGGTCTTGATTGAGATTTCCTCTCTGTTTCCCATGGTCACACTGTAGAGGCAAATAAGTAAACTACATGTTCAACGTTTAATGCAGCATACTGTACCAACGTTTGCTTTCTATGGCAGTGGCCATTTTGAACAAACTCCTTGGTCTTGGATTGGTGTATCCTTGAACAACAATTGCAGCTCAATAGTTTACGCCTGCGGTGAGTTGAGATATATGCTGGCTAGGCTGCTGCACTCCTCGCCTGTCCCTGCCAACATCTATCACTTCGAGGGCTAGCCAACAAGGAGGGCCATTTTCCCATCATCCATCAGTCAGTGAGGCCATTAATGGACCAAATGCATTGACGACTATAACCAAGTGCTATTTGTCTTTTCTTTCTCTTGCTCCCTCTAAACGGTCTGTAAAATACTTCTCCCCATCCCATTATTTTGCTCTCTCTCTCTCTCTCTCTCTCTCTCTGGTTGCTGTTTTCAACATCTTGGTTTAACTGTTCATAAATCACTTAGCAGATTTACTGTGATGCGCTCTGGCCGCGACCTAATTGACCCGCGGGCCGATCACCGTGCGGAGTGATACTGCATGTGTCAGTACCTTCGCCAGTCACACACGCGATTCAGATGCACTGGCCGTGTGAGTTTTCCAGCCGTCCCGGAACTTTTAATTATCTTTTCATGCGAGAGAATGGAATTAAGTCAGCGCCTTACAGAGTAAAGTTTTTCTGGCCGGGCCCATTGTTTTCTTTGGCGGTCACGCTGCCGTCTGGTAGAACAAGCTTTTTTTTATGTCTATAAATGGGGTCTTTTCATGAATCCATAAGGGAACGGGTGATTTCTGAAAAGGATTTGAGAGGATACGGCACCGTACTCAGCCAGGGGCCCCAGTGTTCACACACTACATCATGTTGATGTTAACATGGCATACTGGCCTCACTGTATATGAATTGCCATGGTACTTATCGAAATGGCTTGAAAAAGTGCCAGGGACAGGAACAACTGGAGCGGAGGAGTGATGAGAGGGGATAGTGAATTGCTTCCTGAGTCATAGAGAGAGAGGTTCAAGTGCATTCATTTTGCAGATAAATTAAGCAAGGCAGGGCCGTGATAAATAATGATGAGCCAAGATTGAGCTTCTCTTGATTTTTGCAGCATGTTATAAAACAGTCTGAACTTGTTGTTTAGTTTAATATATGGGATTTGGTGCGGGTGATGAAAAGAAAGTGATTTAGTAGCTTTATGGTCTATACATGTGTGTGTGTGGAGCGAGCCAAATCAACGCTGTGACATAATACCTCATAGTGAGTGTTGTAATTGTAATGGTTGTGATTGTAATTGTACGTAATTGACATTTTCAATATCCATCTTGAAAATGTTGCTGACCCTCAGACAGGCTCAGCACAGCCGGCCGATATATTTCTCAAGAGCCCCTTAATAGCGGCTGAGACAAAGGGCCTCATGTACGTATGAAAAAAGTGAGGGCAGCCTGACAGCAAATAGCACACGCTGTGCCATCCATAGGCAGACTTTGCTATTAGGAAAAGCAGGCAACCGCCTGGAGCCCCCAGCTGCCAGGGAGCCCCATGAAAGATCCTATAGAAAATATTACATTATCAAACATAATCATAGTAATAAAATATTCATATTTATACTCCCTCGAAAGTATCAACAAAAATTACAACATAGCGTTTATTATGTCTTTGTCAAAGCAGCCCTCCCCTATTCCATAATAATGTGGGCTATCTCAGCTGTGCCACTGCACAGCACAGTGTGCAGCTACGAGCTAGCAATGCGTGTCATGTCAGTTTCATAGAGACGCAGTGAGTGAGTGAATTAAATAAAAGTTTGCAAAAAGAAAGGTATTTAACAGAGCAGGGCACAAATATAAAAAAAGTTAAATGAAGTTACCACTTCATTTAGGACTCAGGAACTGTTATTTCAACAATTGTATTTTTAAGCTTCGGGATAACATATTTCATGCCAAAGGAATATGTCTATGACTCCAATACTCACGAAGCAATGAGACAAGACAGGCAGATAAAGACACATATCTTCCACCAATATGCAGGGACATTGAGATTAAAAAGGATGGATAGAGAAAAATATGGAAAAAGTAGGCTATAGGCTACAGCATATTTATATCATAATACTGTATCTTGTATATGAAATGTGTTTGCATTGATAATCTATAAACCTCTTCTCTTTTAAAAACAAATTATAGACAAATTATTTGGGGTCAAGGTTTAGTTTGATAATCAATGTGTAATAGATTTACAACCTGATGATGAAGCATTATCACGAGATACCATCAAAAAATGAACTGCTCTATTCTAATGCAAATATGATCACTTTTAAATAGAACAATCATGAAAAATGTTGTGACTGTCAAGTTAAAGGTATAGTAAGCAATTGTAAGCTAATACACTTTGTCAACTAAATATCTCTTTGCGGTCCAATAGCTGCCCGTTCTCTGTGTGTGAAAATATCTGGTGTTTTTACAAAGCCCTGGCTCAGTAATTAGGAACACAAAGTGGTGCAGACTGCACCACAAAACAATATCCTAGCCATTGTGGTTCCAATATGTAGGGCGAAGCCTTTGAGAAAGCAGCCTATGGCATTGAAGGGAGAGGTGTTTCTGTTTGGATTGAGTTCAAATATCAACAAGCTTTCTCAAGAATTACCACAACTTTAAATAAATAAAATGTAGTATGCGAGTAGTCTGGTCTGCTCCAGCCGCCCATATACGTAAATTGTGGCGCACGAAAGCACTGGAACAGCAGACTCAGAAAAAGAGAGTTTAAGAAAGTTTAACGATCATGAAGTAGACATATTTATAAATAGCCTACTTGTCTATATGTATCGTCAAACCTAAAGATAACAGGATAACAACATAATTCCATCCAAAAATAATTGTTTGGGCAATAAAGTGTTAATTAAAGAAGTGGAATAAACATTTATTTTAACACCATACAAGCAATTAAATCCTTTCGCACGTCTTTCCATGGCCTGTGTATTCGTCTTACTGAGATCTTACCTTTGCATGCTTTCCCTGTTCAAAAAAACATGCTCACTGGGATAACACCTGCTTTTCAAAGGCAAATCATTTTCACGGTAAAAACGACTTGCGCTTTGCATAGCAGTTTTTCATACATTCAACAGAATAGGTAATCTCTCCTGGCGCGTCTCCTCCCATATTTTTGCGCGACACTCCCAATCTCCCCTTGACCCTCTCATGAATGCATATGCATAAATAGGAAAGTGCAACTTGCGATTCTGTGTTTTATCAGCAGACAGAATTGCGTTTTAGCCATGTGGTAAACCCATGACAGCAATATTGTACAATGCCATCATTTTTCACAGTGAAATTACGCATAAAACGGGTTAGTACATTAGGCCCAAAGTGTCGGTCCCCCAAGGTTTTGTCTTTCTAGATACCACCCCTTCCCCCCAAAACCTGTTGCTGAAAACCAGCCTTTCTAACCTCCAAGCTGCCCGGTAATTGGTCTAGCGCTCTTTGCTGTACAGCTGGTAAAACCAGTGTTTGGCTTGCCACCCGTATCTTATTAATGAATAGATCATCCTTACAGAATGACCTTGGCTGACTGTGGTCCTGTACATCACAATGGATTTAGCACAAGTACAGCAGGATTATGCTGTTTGATCCTTTGGTTGTGTAATGGGTAGTGAACCCTGGTGCCAGGATAGAGGTGAAAACACATGCTAATGTGAAAAGCATGGTAAGGGATTACAGTAATGGAACACAATCTCCATAATATCCTGAGACCCATGACCTTTTCAAACGAATTGTGTCGCATAACTAATTAACGCACATGGCCAATTCGTAGACAACTGACAGACAACTGTCCACATAAAATAATAAATATTGCCATTTAGTTGCCACCGACTAGTAAAGGGTGTTCTATATGTATTTTGTAGAAAACAATGTTTATTTCCAGGACAAAATGTGGTACAGTAGCTTAAAGGTAAACACCTAAAATGCAATATAGTGCCCCCTTAACACCATATGTGCTTAAGCTTACTGTTTGAATGTTGAGTTCTTATTAATGGACCCATTCCATGAAAACCAAGTATTTCTAGTTGTTTTTGGAATTAGCAATGTCGATGTGACATGGAGAAGTAGTAGTAGAGAAGTATTTCAAAGTGGACTGTTAGCATCCTGGTCTGTATTGGATAAAAAAGGGAGAGAGGCAGGGAAACAGGCGAATGAGAGAAAAGTGCATATGTTGCATAATAGACCTTGCCAGTCGTGTCATCATGGAAGAACTTCTGAGGCTAAAATTTAAAAGTGAATATGATCGCAAAATTGCCATTTTCTTATGGTTTCGTTTTGGGATGGCATGCTCCCGTTTTATTCACTGCTACAAAATTGAGCTTTTGGCATACATTTCAGATAGGTTGAGGTCTTCGTTTACAAGATAACCTACTGGATATGCTTTTTGCTAACTGCAAAAGTGAAAAGTCAACTACCGGCACATATTACACGCTTCACAGCTCGAAAGGTTTACATAAAGCCGGTGCGAGCGGGTGGCCTCCATATCGTACCTTCTTGTTTCTGAACGCAAGCTATCCTGTTTTCCCAAAAGGATCCAGGAAGCTAGTAGTTATAATAACTACTATGTTATAGGTGATTTAACAGTGTTAATAATAAATACATCGTCGGAATATGAATCACGGTGTTATGAAAACGTGTCAAATAAATACTGTGAGACTGTGTGTCTGCTATTACATAACATTGATGACACCTTGCTGGACTGACAAAGTGAAGATCCATCCATCCATCCATCTTCTCCCACTTATCTGAAGTCAGGTCACGGGGGCAGCAGCTCCAGCAAGGGACCCAAAACTTCCCTTTCCCGAGCCACATTAGCCAGCTCTGACTAGGGGATCCCGAGACGTTCCCAGGCCAGTGTGGAGATATTATCTCTCCACCTTGTCCAGTGTCTTCCCTGAGGCCTCCTCCCAGCCAGGCGTGCCTAGAAAACCTCCCTAGGGAGGCGCCCAGGGGCATCCTTTCTAGATGCCCGTACCAACTCAACTGGTTCACTTCGACGCAAAGGAGCAGCGGCTTTACTCTGAGTTCTTCACGGATCATCGAGCTTCTAAGGGAGATGCCAGCCATCCTTCTGAGAAGAGAAAACACATGTTTGGTACCCGCTGGTACCCGTGATCTTGCTTTTTCGGTCATGACCCAAGATGAGGAAAGGAACGAAAATTGCCCGGTAGATCGAGAGCTTTGATTTCCAGCTCAGCTCTCTCTCACGGTAAAGTGATTGCAATACCGATCCTGCTGCTCTGATTCTCCGGCCAATATCCTGCTCCAATGTCCCCTCACTCGTGAACAAGACCCGGAGAGACTTAAACTCCTTTACTTGGGGCAAGGACTCATTCCCTACCCGGAGTAGGCACTTTTCCTGCTGAGAACCATGGCCTCAGATTTTGTGGTGCTAATCCTCATCCCAGCCGCTTCACATTCAGCTACGAACCGATCCAGTGAGTGCTGGAGGTCACAGGCCAAAGATGCCATCAGGACCACTTCATCTGCAAAAAGCAACGATGAGATCCTCAGTTCACCGAACCGCAACCCCTCGCCACCACGACTACACCTCGATATCCTGTCCATGAATCTCACAAATTGGTGATAAATTGGGATTGGTGATAAAGCGCAGCCCTGGCGGAGACCAACCCCTACCTGAAATGAGTCCGAATTACCGACTTAATATCACTTTGTGTTTCTGCTAGCAGCTAGCCACCTATCTATCATAACCCTGTAGCCTACCATAGTGTCAAGAACGGCTTTGCTTTTGTATTATGTAACCCTTCATTCATTTATTAATATGTGTTTATGGGTACGTGGCTGTTTAATGGACAAGGATGGCTGCAATTTTGTGCTAGGGTATAATTTAACCTTTCATTATGAAATAATGTGCTTAGTAGACACATGGCTGGTTGTCAAAACCTACCACCCCTGTTCCTTCACAGGGCTGTTTGACTAGCTGCTGCTGTGTTTATATGGTTCACACGAACAACAACAAACTACATTCTGCCTCCCGTATCCTTTACTGGATGGCGAGGTGGAATTAATGCGCAAGATTAACACCTTGAAAACACTGTTGAAAATTAACTATATGTGGTACAAATGCCATAAAACTATGTTGAAAATGCGGTTGATTACTAGCAGTCAGCAGAAAAGCAGTCGTAGCCTCACATCAACACAGATACGTGGAAGTCAGGGCGAGGTGGGCAGTGGCTTGTTAAATTTAAAGCAGTCATTGAAATCTTACCGTTTTTCGAGAGTTGTGGTTGTGATCGTGCTATGCCACATCCTTTATGTGGTATTTTCACCTAAGCTGGACAACTACACTGCTTTGAGAAGTCAAGGAACTGTGTCAACAAGTGAAAAGGAGCATGAAATTACTTCTTTAAGACAACTAAATTACCTGAGAAAGAGGAGTAGAAAATAGTGTAAAGGAGGAGGTTTAGAGAGCAATGGAGAAAATAGGACCTCTAAGGTGACAGAGAGTGGTTTCAACCTCAAGGGGAGGTCCGGACAAAATCCAAGGTGTGCACCTTTTATCCGGACACACCTTGCTTCTGTGGTGGTGTTCCATATGAAGTGTTCGCCTGGCAATTGCTTCGCTAACCTTTGTGGAAGCCGTGAAGCTTTCTGATCTTCAATTCTTGTCTTCCTTCCCTGCTGAAAAATCCAGCATTGCTGGTCACCAGCATAAGGTATGTTTTGCATGCTGGAACCATCATGGAATGCTGGTTTGCTGGTACCCCAGCATTCCATGATGTTTGCTTGGGTACCAGGCTAACAGCATCCCATGCTTGTTGCTGGTGTGCTGGTATATCAGCTAGACCAGCACTACCCCAGCACTAACCAGTATGAACCAGCCTGGACCAGCACTAACCAGTATAAACCAGCCTGAACCAGCATGGAATTCATGCTGGTTTATGGTTGATTTTGTAGCAGGGTCTCTCAGCACTATTCTACTTACCCATATAACCATTCAGACAGTAGACATACTTTATTACAAAATCTACAAATTGCGAGTTCATTCTTCACCATAATAATGGGTGCCATCATATACCTCCATAGTGTGCGCTCTCATCTCATCTGAACATCAGTATACTGTACATCAAAGAAACACACAAACACACACACGAACGCATGCACGCACATTGTGTCTTAGCCGGCGATGACTTCCGACTGACTTAGTCCTCTAATGATAGTTTTCCACCACACAGTGTTTTGCTACAGGCTCTCTTAGATTGCCATTGTGACCGTGCGGTGACCTGAAATGAAAGACTTGGATCTCACTGTGGTCGCTGTGTTGAGCTGACTGTTGTTATTATCATATCACATCCAGCCCCTTCCCTTTCTGTGCTTCAGCCTTGTCTTTGTCTACCACGTTGTTCTTTCTCTTTAATGTCAATGTCCTTTATCACCTCAAGACCTTTTCTTTTTTTAAATCTTGTCTGTCTGTCTGTTGGTGCAAGGCATTTTGTTGAGCAGTGGAGTCAGCCTGTTCTTCTGTGCCAAACATCTCTCATGTTGAGATCTGCACACCAAATTACCCCGGCAGAAGAGAGAGGGGTAGGCGGGGTGGGTAGTCACCCCAGCATGTACTTTCAATTAGCATCATCCTTTCACAGCCGCGAGTGAAGCATGTAGCGTGGAGCTACAGTATACGTCAGTGAAACCATCACAATATTGATCCCGTTGAAACAAACCTCACAAAATCTGACTCTGAGATGGCAGGGTTTGAATAGCGGACATCCGCGCTGAAGACGAATGCTGCTGAAAAGCCAACATCCGCGTGTGGAAGTGACCCAGACACACTTCATCAACAGTTGACCGCGATGAATTACAAAACCCGATATTAGAAGGAATCTGATCCTGCATGTGTGTGTGTGTGTATGTGTGCGCGACCGGCCACCCGCACACCACTGATTTCTGTAAAACCATCTATTTTGTATTGTAGTGGGAGTGTGTGTGTGCGAGTGTGCAGATTTGTTTTGAGTATCGATTTTCAACATTAGATGCAGATAAAACATGAATTGAGTTTAGCTAAAGAGATAGAGAGTGAGAGAGTCAACTAACACTTGGACGATGCCCATGAGCCAGACATGCAGGTTCATCACCTGTATAGGCCAGTGGCAATAAAAAGCAAGGGCTTACCCATATCATGGTCCCAGTTTTTTTTTCACCATCAAAGTTTTATGCTTGGAAAAATAGCCAGATCCTAAGCCAAGAGGTTCAGCGTTTTAAAGAAATAATAAAAAGAAAAAAATCTAAATACCTGCTGAAACAAAAGGCTTCTGTAGTTTCTAAATCAACATTCATTTGCAACTTGGTGAACCCTACCTTGAAATAAACGTTTTGTAATGAAAGCTGGTTGTTTTTTTTCACTTTTTTGTCAAGCATTTGCTTTAAACCCAAGTTCTGATTTCAAACAAACTCCATCCGGAATTACTAAACAGTACATCGGTTGATTGTCATGGAAGCAAATCATGAGGTACAGTACTGTATATCTGGTATATTTATACAGTTAGTTAATGTATACTGTGTAATGCCCATGCTGTACTGTATATCAATTGTTATTATTAAACTATTAGTACTGTTACATATAGTTAAAATATGTGTAATGTATGGAATATGTAAATCATACATGAAATATCTCTAGACCAAACCATCCAATTGGACAAATTGGACATATTTCAAAGAACAAATGAACAAAGAAAGAAGGACGTTCTATCTCTGTATTTTGGATGTTCTTCCCATGTTGGGATGAGTCTCCGCTGGGTACTCCAGCTTCTGAAAAGACTTTGGATGAATAGAATAACCAGTGATGGAAAGAAAGAAAAGGAGGCAAAGCTAAACAGCCAGCGTGAAAGATGAAAGCGATCAGTGATCTATTCCTGCTTCCACAGGACTAAAATAATTCCTACATATTGTCAGAAGACATGAGTTGAGAAAATTCCATCTTTCAATTGGGCTATCATTGACTGGCAACATGCCTGTGAGTAGAGGTAAGGGACTATATGCCAATATCAGAAACAGGTGAGGGGTCAATAATTATCTCTCTCGCACTCAGTAGCTGTGGTTTACCTTTCACTACTAGAACGGTCTTAGAAAGTTCCCAACTATTGTTGATTTAAGTATTTACAAGATTCCCGGAAGAGTAAAACCATACCTTTCATAGTGTTTGGAAAATATCAATTTAAAATGATTGCTGATTGCCTTGCGCTTCGCTGTGCTACATGATACATGTTCCATTCTCTGACTGAGATTGAGGTGGCTGGGGAGCGGGTCTGGGGTCCCTGGTGGTTTATGTTTTGAGGATGGTGGGAATGGGACTCCCGATGTTTGTTTGTGATTGGAGGGTTGGGATGATGAGTGTAACATGAGTGGTGGTATTACTTTATTTTTTATTTATTGTATATAAATAAAGATGGATTGATTGATTGATTGACTGATTGATTGATTGATTGATTGATACAATTCCATGTAAACATGGCTGCAAAGGTGTCTAAACACAATAATGCTAATAATGGTTACATAAACTCCCTCTCTGCTTGCCAGTATAACACATTACATGGTGTGTTCTCACTACAGTGGTCTGTGGACTTCTGAGGACAATCCATCTCCATTTATTTTTCATGTTATTTTTCATGATCTTGATCTAAGTGCAGTTTTTGATACATTAGATCACTAAATTCTTTTAAACAGACTGCACAATCTGATTGGCCTCTCTACTGTTCTAAATTGGTTCCGATCATATCTTACTTAGAGAGAATATTTTGTGAGTATTGATGAATTGTCATCTATAAGATATAAAATGAACTGTGGTGTTCCACAGGGCTCAATTTTAGGCCCTACCTTTTTTAATTTGTACATGCTGCCAC
>JAODOY010060040.1:0-17429 GCA_025399855.1 Forbesichthys papilliferus
TGCGTGCGTGCGTGCGTGCGTGCGTGCGTGCGTGCGTGCGTGCGTGCGTGCGTGCGTGCGTGCGTGCGTGCGTGGCATCACACGCACATAAAATAAGTAAACACACTCGTCTGTACAGAGGCTGAAATAGAGACCGCACCCTTATCAGAGGAATGCGCTCATGGCCTCTGGTAACACGCCCAGTGCCTTGCACTCCCGCCCACATTTTTCCCCCACTCTGAGTCACCTGGTTGCAGGTCTGGGCCTGGGTTGGTGGTGAGAAGTAAACCCATGCCTGGAGCTTACAAAGCCTGATTCCGGAGCATATCTTTGCCGAGACAGAGTTCTCCAGTCCCTTCAGTGGATCGGGAGCCACTGAGTTCATCATAAGCCAATGTTACTCTAAAACTGAGTTTCTTTTTATTTATTTACAGTATGTATTTCTTATAGCATAGGTTTTTGTTCCAATGCATTTACTTTGTTAGCAAATACATTAACTCATTAATTTGGTAAGTACACATTCATTTGTTAAAATTTACTGAACATCTAAGACAAAGAAATACAATGATAGTAAAACATATTTTCTTGTAATTAATAAATACATCTGCCTCACCTTAAGTGTGGGTTACATGATCATTTATCATAATCGGTAAAAAGAACATCTTTAGCTTGCTGTTGAAAAACATTTGAAACACTCTTATGGAACACCTTAATCATCACATAATGACATTGTCACAACAACAAAGCATGGGGTAAGTGTGTTATGTGGATGTTCTGGCGGTAATATCTTCCTGGCTTGTGTGAGTTTTCCTAGCATGCTATTCTAATGCTGTAATGTCACACCTGAGTATAAGGTGACTGTGTAGAGCCTGGGGCCGTGAGGTCATATTTACACGACCATGTGGCACTGAAAGGTGTGCACAGTTGTGTGTGTGTGTGTGTGTGTGTGTGTGTGTGTGTGCACTTTAATCTTTGTATGTGCTATGTGGATGCCTTGTAGTGAGAGGCCACTATACCATACACTGTGAAATAACAATCCACCTTTAGTTTTATTGTTCTCTATATGTGGTTTGGCTTCTGCCATACTTCTGCATGCAATATACTATAGTATCTCTGCATTGCATAGATATTATGCATTCTAAATATTGGGACAAATAATGGTGTGAGCCTATAAGAGATGTACAGTATAGGGAGAGGAGTAGAGAGGAATGTGAGTCCCTCACAACTGCTAAGCCAACCTCGTGGAGTGGTTTTAATTTATATTATAGTGCATTAGTTACTATGTTATATATAGGTTATAACAGCACAGTAATATCTCACTGCTTGTGTAAATGTTATTTTTACATGACAAATATGAACCCATATTTAAAGCACAATTAACACTTTACTAAATGTTAGCTGTAGGGCAATCCTTTCTGTTAATAATTTCAATTTAGTAGCTTACTGGGTGGGGTAGAAGAGCCAATACATCACCATAAACCATAAACAAATCATTTAGAAAACTGGAGACAGCTAGAATCTGGAATTGTTTGTGTGTGTGTGTGTGTGTGTGTGTGTGTGTGTGTGTGTGTGTGTGTGTGTGTGTGTGCGTGCGTGCGTGTGTGTGCATGTGCATATGCATGCTTGTGTGCGCTGCGTGTATGTGCTTAAAGCCCCATACACGAGACTAAAAAGAAATGTGTAGCTACATACCTGTGTCACAGGATGTTGAGGTTATTCTATTATTAGTGTTATGAAATGACTAATGATTATTTGAGAGGCAAGCAGGCCAGAAAGTCAAAGTAGGCTTTACAGATAGAACGGATTTTTATGTTTCAAGAAATTAAAGTAGCCAATTCAGTTGTAGAAGCATACAGTTTTAGAAAAATGTTCCAGGTTTTACGTCTGTGAGTCTTCTTGTGATAAGCAGCCTACTTATTATGAGAAAATGTCTAACGAGATGGCACTATAGCACCCCTAACGGCCGTGTCCGCATAATAGCATATGATTTATCCAGTAGTCCATAGTTAACCACTAACGGGGTGGTTCGCTAACTTCATTTTCCAAGTACAACCAAAACATTTTTACAATTTAATGGATGTTAAATCATTACCAAAGTACAAATTAATTACAAGTGAATATTATAATCCTAGCTATGTAGCTTACATCACAGGGTTATTTTCTAGTCTCAACAGATAGATTGTTATTTTGAAATATATAAGTACTTTTCATCCAAATTAAATCGGTTAACCCATGTCAACAATTATTAATTAATACTTAAATAGGCTAAACCATAAATACAAAATAATTGTCTTTATTTTTTCCTCACACACCCTGTAGTACCTCAGTTCTCCAGTTGGATATACGCCTAATTGTGTACCCTACCCCTACATGAGGAATTGCCATCTTTTATAAATTGAAATGTAATTAATACGTCATAATATTATTAGCTGGACTGGCTTTGAAACAGAGAAATATGTCTTGCGGTTAATTGTTTCTCTTCTCGCAGCATTACCCAGTATCTTGTCTTTGAGCGGTTTAGGCCAAATGTTTAATAGCCAGAAGTCAGCCTATCCAAATGAGGCGCAGGTAATTTATTTCTTATGGACAAATGGAAAGCAACAGTATAGACAATCAAACAAACAAACAGCCAACGTCAAGTCATCTGCGCTGTTTGGAAACCGAAACTAAGCTTTAGGTTTCGTTTTCTGGACTGGTGGATAAAAACAATCCCGCGGCATTACCGAGAAGTTCTCTTATATTGCCTTACAAGCGTCAAGCATCATGAGCACAGGTAGGTGAAAGAAAATGTGGGTTAGCAATAATATTGAAACGATATACTATTTACAGCAGTTTGTGTGGCATTATTTAAGGCAACAGAACATTGTTAATAGTATACTGTAATAACAATGTGATAGCCCATATCAACCCCATGAGCTGTTTTTTTTTTCTTTTCTGTTTTTTTTTATTTCTCAAATGTGTAGGTCTTGCAGAATAGGGCTATTTATTAACTGTACATGTTTGAGAAATGATTGCATTATTCTGCTCATTGGGGTATTTTTGTGATGATAGTTGCTTACACTTGCATACTCTTACAGAGTGGCTCCCTTCTGTGTGGCTGGACATCTTTCTGAACCTGCTGGAGGAAGATACAGAGCTGGATTATGGAGACCAGTGGAACCTGAATTTCAACTACAGACAGACAGACACAGTTACCAACGAGGAGAGGAAGCGTGGGTGGAAAGTCTACAAACATTGTGCTTACGGAAAGTAGGTGGCACATACAGTGATGCTATTCCTGTACAGTGGTTTAAAGAGAATATATTTGAAACTAGTCTAATATAGGCTAGTTATAGGTAATTATGATAACAACAAAATTCATAGTCGCCTAATTGGTTATGTCTTATTATTACATTATTATTGCTAGTCTACTATTAGTAGTAGGCTAACGTATTATGAAAAACAATGTAAATATATATTTTTAGAGAGTAGGCTTACATCACACAATCATTTTTTTTAGCAGTTCATTTGTACAATAATTAAACAGCGCCGCTATGTGGTAAAGCAAGTTACTGCACATTTGATATGGTGCTTTTCACAGTACCAAACTCAAGGCCCTGTAAGTGATGCTGGAGAAAGCGTGTTGATATTTGAACTCATCAAAACAAAAGTACCTGTCCCTTTAATGCCATAGGGTGCTCCCTCAGATGCTCCGCCCCCACACTGGACACACAAGGACAAAAACTAGGATATAGTTGTGTGGTTGCAGTTTATTTTCAGCGTAACAGGCACAAATAACAAGCAACTAGCCTGTTATGTGGCGTGAGGAGATGTTTTGCTGAATTTGACCAAATGTGTATTAGCATACAATCACATAACTCTTTAATTATATAAGGAGAGCACAAGTTTGTTACGATACAAGTAATAACTAATCAATAAGTGATGCATTGTAGCATTGAATATTTAGTCTCAATAACAGCTTTTGTAAAACATTTTAACAGGTTCCGTTGTGGTGGCTGCTCTAAAACCTGGACTTCTGCAAGGGTGATGGTGTTGTTCAGGTACAGGCTGAGGAGTGAGGTGGGCAAAGGCACGGTGATCATGCGGCCCTTTGGGCAGGCCTGTCGGAGTTGCCCTGATGGTCAATTCTACCTCCCGGGGTTTTCTGAGGACGAGGTGGAGGGCACCTTGCTGAAGTTGTTCTCAAAGATCCGAAAGAACTGCTATGGAGAGGATGAATATGACGTGTCAACACGTTCTGACGAAGTGAAGAAGACGAAACCTCACGAAAAGAGCCTGTGTGAGGCCTGCCGAATGGGCATCTGTTGTCAGAACTAGTGTGTGTGTGTGTGTGTGTGTGTGTGTGTGTGTGTGTGTGTGTGTGTGTGTGGGCATGTGTGTGTGTGCGTGCGTGTGTGAGTGAATGTTTAAGTTGAAATGTTTAAGTTAGTTTAAGTTTAGTTAAATAATATTGTTCAATATTATATAAGATATAGTATTAATGGATGTATCTAGAATATTGTATTATCTTGTAATACATGTTCTATATGTGTGTATGTATGTATGTATGTATGTATGTATGTATGTATGTATGTATGTACACACACTGTATATGGCCCTAAAATGTGGTTTGTTGACAGACTAGCATACAATGTAGCTTTTTTTAATGAACTGTTGTCAGTGGCAGCTTAATTGCAATCAAGAAGCAGCATATTATTTCACATTGTCACAAAAATGGAAAAACGAAAAAAAGTATACTGTATATATAATGTTTAATATATCTTTTTAAAAGTTCCTAACATTTCTATAGTTTTCTATATATATGCAATGTTGTTTAAATTAGAATATGATATGTTCTATTGAATTCTATTCTTTTCTATCTTTAGCATTTTCATATTGCATCAAATTACCAACTTGCACCCGTTAATAAAACAATATCCAAAAGCCAATCATGTCTGTTTTTTATTTGAATGGATTCGTAAACGTTGAAAATGACACTAATTTTGCCTTTTAAGGTACTCAGATCCATTGACGAGAATTAAGTAACGTGAATTATTGTGCCAAATCAAACGTACCCAAGCATTGACCAATCAGATGACAGCATTCCTGTGACATTCGCAGCAGTGCATGCGCAATATGCTCTAGATTTTGGCAGCAACAACAACATAACCGAACCAGTCTCGCCCTCCCTCTCAGCATCATTTTCACCATGGTCTATGGCTTGATATCGGAGTAATAGGATGATCCAGCCGAAAAGTCATTTACGAAAAATAACGAGACAATGACATTCGATTTAGACAAGTTTTTAGACGCACAACCAGTGGCCGAGTAAATCGACAGTGTAAGTAAAAGGCTCTTTACATGGGATATGCTTCCGTTGACTGGCTCTAACGTAATTCGCGAGTTATGCTAACCACCAGATAACATTAAGCTGGATGTGATTTGCTAGCTACTGTAGGCAGCCTTGAATGCTAGCTGCTAACGTTTGTCAACACCACAGTTACCAAATCGCTAATGTGATTTTTGAGCGAGGTTTTAGGTACGGTAAACTGTCTTAAGCAACAACTTTGTCATCCATGTAACTATTCAAATTGACAAACACTTTTGAACAAGGGAGCTTTAACAGTACCGTACGGTAACTATGGGGCCTCGTGGACAGAAACATATGGAAGTGGACGCGTGACACGGGACTCTGTTTGTTTTGTGGTTTTATTGTCACACTGACACACAGTACTTCTCTACATTTAAGTACACACGGTACGACCTGAAAGCCAGCATGGCCTAGTTTAGATAGTTTTGTCAAACTAACGGCAACAAATACAGGTACTACTTTAACACCCAATTATATGAAGTCTAAACCCAATTTGCATAGAACGACGTGTGCCTCAACTATTTGGTAGAATTAACATGTTGTCTTATTTTGTGGAACATGCAAAGCATTTCAAATGAAACAACAGGCTAGTTACCGTACGGTACGGCACCGTACCATAATCTGTTAAACCGTTGTCCTCGGTCGAGTACAGAAGTTACCTTACTGTATGGTATGCAGGGTGCAAATGCTAATGCAACTACTATGTGCAAGCTGTTTATCTCCTTTAATACATAAGGTACAGCGTTTTTACAAACCTGTCATTTTGTCAGTGATATTATCCTGTTGCATCTCGGAATGTCTATTATATTTTGAGCTCTGATTTGGGTTTATCCTAGTTTATTAGTGAGCTGTTAATTATTTACTCTGAATGACGGGGTCATGATTACTAGTAGGATATTAATGTGATATGTAAGCTATATGACTAGACCTATGTTGCAGTTGTCAAAACATTATCTGTAAATATCCCCGAGCTTCATACCAGTACGGTATGCAGTTCTGTTCATTTAATAATATAACATTAATGACACAATTTCAACAGCCATTATTACTTAACCTTATTTTGATGAACATACCTTACAGTAACACACATTTACCCTGAATTATATTGCATGTCTGTCCACGTTTAGTATGTAGGCTAAGAGTGCAGAAGGCAGGGTGAGGTGAACTAGAAGTAAACACACTGGACAAAACAGGAGAGCCCAACACACAGACTGACCTATTAACTAAAGCAACCTGCAGCAGTACAGTGTATTGCAGGTGTCACTAGAGCGGAACCAAAAGCGGTTGGCTGTTATTCCTTAACTGGAGAAACCTGTACAGATCCCATATGAATCAGTCGTTCTGCCTTTTGTTTCCATATCCCTCCCCGTCATTTCATAGAATGACAGGCAGTAGAGGGGAGCCAGCTAGCCACACTATTCAAATGTTCCAAAGCTACACAGTCACCAGCCAACTGTAGCTTTGCTGAAAGAAGCTCTTTGTATGGACTAGACGGCTGGCCATAGAGCGGAGAATGTAATGATACCCTCAACAATCCAATGCACACACTCAGGACTTTCTTATATATGCTCTTATATATATATATATATATATATATATATATATGTATATATGTATATATGTATGTATATGTATGTATATGTATATGTGTATATATATGTATGTATATGTGTATATATATGTATATGTATATATTTGAGAGAGAGAGCATGCCTGTTTCTGTGGGTGCACTGATAAATTGGATTAAAACAAAAACAAGACAAGCTAGTGTTATATTGAGATGGCGGGGAAACAATATTTGGCAGCCATAGATGTGATTCTTGTGATTTGTTTATTTATTTATTTATTTTTTGCTGAGAGAGACTGAGCAAAGCCGAACTGGTTTGGGCTTAGCAAATAAGTGCTGCATGGTTGCACACACACACACTCATGCTCGTGCGCGCGCTCACACACACACACACACACACACACACACACACACACACACACACACACACACACAATAACAGGCAAGGAGGTACGTAGATTTATTCATATGTGTCCTATACAGTACAAGTCCGACAGTGGCAATAGATCAATGACGTAGATATTATGAACCTGCCTGTTGGTTCACTTGGTGTTGTAGTGATTCTCTCTCCCTCTCCATCTCTCTCTCTCCCTCCCTCTCCCATCTCCAGGGCAGGGGCCATATTGTGGTGAACCATGTTGCTGTGAACAACGTACACGTGTGGAGGAGAAAGAGGAGGGGGCAGAAGGTGTGAGGAGGTCACAGCCTCCCTCCCTCCCCCCCCCCCCCCCCCTTCCCCTTCTAGCCTTCCAGCCAGGTGAGGAGGAGGAGGAGGAGGAGGAGGTGGTGGTGGTGCGGTGCGGCCATGGGGAACACTGCCACTAAATTCCGCAAGGCCCTGGTGAACGGTGACGAGGCCCTGGCCTGGCAGCTGTACGAGGGCAACCCCCAGTTCAGGGAGGGCCTGGACCCCAACGCGTCCTACGGGGACCAGTACCAGCACAACACGGCCCTGCACTATGCCTGCCGCCATGGCATGACGCGCCTGCTCAGGTGTGTGTGTGTGTGTGTGTGTGTGTGTGTGTGTGTGGCCGGGGTGCGCCGCTGCAGCTAACGGCATGGTAAGCTAAATACAAGCTATTTCACCAAGTATCTCCCCGTGGCCTGCTCTGTTACTGTTCTCTGTGCGTGCTGAACCAATAATCTGGTACTTCCACACGGCCCTGGCGCCGTAAATAGGAACAGACCGCACACACATACAACATCCTAGCCTTTGCAATGAGTTTGCAATGTGTGGGCGGAGCTTCTGAGGGAGCAGCCTGTAGCAGTTAAAATATCAACAATCTTTCTCCAGCATGACTCACCGTGTCTTCACAACAGTGCTGCCAGTATGGGAAAGAAGGCAAACTCTATTCCGTGTGTCAAGAGGACATTCCCTTCTGATTGAAACGAGTTGCACAAAAACATTGATCCTCTCTCCCCCCCAAATCAGTTTGTCATATGTAAAGTCTTACTAATAAGTAATAACACATACAGTACACACACACTACAATCATGCCCCCACTAAAAATACACATTCATACATAAAATCAATGGGGAATACATAGAGCTGTGGGCTGATGGTGGACTGGGCTTTCCTGACCAACGCTGTAAATCTTCGTTGCCAAAACAAGGATGTGATGCAACCGGCGAGAATGAATTCCACTGTGCATCTGTTGGAAGTTAGTCATAACGCTCAGGGAGAGAGCCAGGCCCTTTGAAGGCGTCTCAGGGAGTCTCTGGGGGCTTTTAGTGGTGACAGAATTCCCCAAGATTTTGAAGCTGCTGACCCTCTCTCCACAGTAACGACTTCAATGGCGATGTTGAAAGGGGTTCCCGCTGCTTACTCCTGAAAGTGTGTGTTTATCTTTCAACAAGCGATACTCAGCAATCAGCACACATCTGTATTGTATAAATGAGTACATAAACATACTGTGTGTGTCCACAATATGTATACACACGCTAAATTAAAGGCGTTGTCAGTCTTCCTCGAGAATGCTGGCTAACTTCAAATCAAAATGACATTGTTCTGCGGTGCCGCTCCGCACATCGAAATGCCTTGTAAAGCAAAGCACTACGGCTATGTTGTTGTAAGCAAAGATATTTGGCGATTTTGACAACAAGCATATCAGCTTACAATTAGCTTGCAATAGCTGACTATACCTTTTTAATGTGTATACACACACTAAATTAACCCAAACATATTTTTTTTATAAGTGTGATATTTATATAAATTGTTAAGGGGCTTGGTGTGTGTGTGCGTGTGTGTGTGTGCGTGTGTGTGAGAGGAGGGGGTGCGTTGCGTTCAGTGTGGTCAAGCAAAAGACACAGGACCAAATGTAAACTTGTTAAGGACACAGCTTCCAGCATGTGTGTGTGTGTGTCCGTTCCCCACCCCCACCCCCCCTTTGCGGCGAAAATCACACTGCTGGCCACAAGCAACGCAGCTGCTCCTTGTCTTCTCCGCCTCTCCCTCTCGCGCTCCACCTCCCTTTTGTCCTTTCTCCCCATGATTATGGTGGGGGGGGGGGGGGGGGGGCGTTCAAAAGGCCAGGAGAATCTGTGTCTCTGTGAGGGTTTACAATTATTTAGTCCTGATTGTAATAGAAAGTGTTCGTTATTGTGTGTGTGTGTGTGTGTGTGTACGTGTGTACGTGTGGATGCATGTTGCACAGTTAATGGTTGGTCTATTTGCGTCCCTTCCGGCTAAGCTATAATGGAACAGGGAAAAGAGAGACAGCCAGGCCAAGGTTGGACAATATCGGAGGAAATGCTACTTGGTTCATACAACCTTGACTGCACGCACAGAACATTGACAAATATCAGACCCATAGCAGACGAGCTACAAATGCAAAAACACATTTGTTATTGTTTAAAAAAAAAAAAAGAAATGTATATGGGTTTGTATGGGAAAAGTTCGGTTATCATGTTATAGGGTTATTAATGAGGCAAAATGTATATATTGGTATCTATCAGCCTGTCTCTGTCCCACAAATAATGTTTAAAATACACTGTGACAAACAGTACCTCCTCTTTAGCCCTTAAAACACAGGTACCGGTGCACCTCATCAGACAGGTATTGTTATTGGACGATATGAAAAATGTATATCACGATTATCATGGCCAAAATAATCGCGATAAACGATATCACAATTATATTAAAATGGCACTCAAACATACTGGTATCACTTTTTTTTAAAGAAATTAAGAAACAAGCATTTCTATTGTGTCATGACACACAGGCTTATCTTTTTTGTCTGATTCGTTTAATTTTGAAATCAGTATTTCAACAAATTTCATTCATCTTTTTTATGTGATTATCCTTGGCCAGGAAAGCCCAGGGTCTTTATTAAAAGCAACATTTGGTAACTACCAACTAGTGATGATGACTTATTATACTACTCACATACTTATAAAGCACCCAGGTAAAGATGAGGCTCTGCATTCGTCACGGATTTTGTTGAATCCATCTATGTTTCTTATATAAAAAGGTGCACTCCTCTGTTACATTATTGGGGCCCATTAAAGGCAGGGTTAGTCATTTTCGAGAAGGGCTTCTAACAATATCCCTCCGCGCGTCTGTTGTCGCTCCACACACAGCTTTATTGATGTGAGCGGTAGCGTTGCACGATATCGACAAAATGTGATATTGCAATATTGATCATGAAAACTGCAATATCAATTTTAATATTTCTTAACATATGTAAAAACATGAAAGTTATGTGAAAATGCATCCAAATAGATGCATAACATATCAATCTTTCGTCATTCTTAATCTTAACCTAAACATATGGGTTTATTTCAACTGACAGTCATATTGGACTGGTACAGCAACAGTAATAACAAGCCACTAATGTTTACTCTTCTTCTATCTCCGTTGTGTTCTTCCTCAGCCACACATCTCACTTTTGTGTCTAAACTGAACACAACTAAGCCACACAGCCAACAGACGCATCTCTCCACAAAATAAACAGACCATTGCATACTTCCTGCAACATGTTCGATATGATACTGCGCAACGTGATATTGCGATAACGACATTGAGTCAATGCATTGTGCACCCCTAGTGAGGGGGCTTCACCACTTTGTTTATGTTCCTATTAGCGCCGCCAGGGCTGTGTAGAAGCACCAGATACTTTTTTCCACACGCAAATAGAATGTTAAGATAGCGAAGAGATATTTGGAAGAATTTGACTAAATGTGTATTGGCTTACAAACAGCTTGCAATAGCCGCCTATACCTTTTAATCTCCACCCTACCTGCCTCGTTGTGTGTTTGAAACACAACTGTGGGGGGTAGAGAACTGTTCGAATGCTGTAAGTAGAACGAGTAGAGATGAATGTGAACCACATGCAGGTGTGGATGGTTTTCAACCTCAAAGGGAATTCTGGGCAAAAATTGTGGAAGTGTCCCTTTAATACTATGAATTCACATTAGCCCACTGAGTCGCTAGCTGCTTCCATGCCACAGGTAGTTTATCACAATTAGTTGTTTTGCTCCATTCTGCCTTTCGCAACTCAACTGAAATCATGAACGGTGTAACACCTGCCAGTGGGGTTTTTTTACAACGCCCGGATCAAATTACACCCCGAGGACGCTGCGGCTTTGGTGCTCAGTGTTTGCAGAGAGCTTCTGCAATGTCCTCCACCCCTGCTGTCTTTCCATTAGGCTTGTATTAAGCCCATCCATCCTCAACACTTTGCCACTGAATGTGTGGGTGAATGCAGCACAGAGGAGAGTGATTATCACTGTGCTGGTGAATTGACCCCGTCCCCATGACAGACCGCTATCATTAGTGTGTGTGTGTGTGTGTGTGGGGGGGGGTTGTTGACCATGATGAGAGGGTGGAAAGTTTAATCGAGATGAAGTAATGACAAAAAGAGCATTCTAATGTATAATAATGAATGTACATTCATAAATAAATACAATCATTTTGATTATCCCACCCACACCCTAAACCAGTGGCTTTTTATTGTAACCCTGAACCCAGAAGTTACTAGCTATAACTGAAAGGGACTAGTTAACTAACTAGTCTAACTAATTAGCAGAAACAAAGCAGTGATGTGTGATCAGTATTCCTGACTTAATGAGAATAGGAAAGGAAAGGGCAGTTTAAATTGTACGATGAGGGGAAGGGTTTATACAGCGCAGGGAAGGCAGCAGAGAAGAGAAAGAGCTGTAGGAGTGGATGAAAAGAGGTAATCACTAAATGGAGATCTTGAAGGACAGAAAGCTTTGAGCAGTATTCATCTGTGTGTGTGTGTGTGTGTATGTGCGCGCTCTATACCTCCCTGTCCATTACTCCTGGGATGTCATCAAACAGAAATAGTCAATATTGAGCTATCTCCTTTAATTGTCTCTTTGCTATCCAGTCCTCTTTGCCACTCCACCCTGCTGTTCTTTCTCCTGTTGGGTCCTGTGCGCTCTGCCTTCCCCGCACACGTCTTCTTGCTGCCACAGTTCTCTTTGGCAGTTTACATTTTCGCTTTAGTCACAGCATTTAGCAGACGCGTAGCCAAGGCGATTCACAATAAATAATTTAATACATTTAACTTGTCGCTAGCTGTCTTTGTCACAACCTTGCTTTTATATCCGTTTGTGGGATCAATGCTAAGGTGTGCGCTACATGTGTATACATAGTGTGTGTGTGGCTGATGGATTGATTGGACCTTTTTGACCTGCTGTACGTTCCCGTCCTGTCAATCATCCTCAGGTCCTTCCTGTTTAGCAAAGAAGGAAACCCCAACAAGCGCAACGTGCACAACGAGACGTGCCTCCACGTGCTGTGCCAGGGCCCGCAGATCCTGCTGCTGCCAGATGGGGCGATATCTCCGCGGCTGGCCCGCCCTCAGAGGGACGAGCAGCGGCGCACAGACAGCCTGCAGGTACGGACAGAGGGACAGTGGATAGATGTGCCTTTGCTGTGCATTGACTGATGTGGTTTTTACCCCTGCCCTCTTGCTGCACCATTTGACCATTGTAGGCATTTTGTTGCTCGTCTGAATTGTTGTGATAGATATGTCAATACCCACTGTTCTAAAACATGGAGGGTGTTATGTTCATACTGCAGTCAATGCAACGCACCATGAGCAGATTACATAGACTGGGGGGGTACAGAGAGACGATAGCCTATTGCATAGAAAACCCCTCGACCCCTTCAACTAAATGTTTTAAGCAGAGGGAAACCACAACAACCAGCATTAAGTCCAGTACTTGTAGTGTATGGACAGTATGCTGCTGTAGCAATAAGTTCTGGTGGTGTGTGTTTCTCACAAGATGATCCTGAGCTGGACCGGCGCTAGGCTGGACAGAGGTCAGTATGAGAGGGCCAATGTCAACGCCACAGACAATCATCACAGTACCTGTCTCCACTATGCTGCAGCTGCTGGCATGAAGAACTGTGTGGAGGTATTCACTTTCAATTCATTATACTGTATGCAGCATGGCATTTAAACACTATAAAGCACAGGTCACTTATAATTGTGGGTGTAACGATACACTAAAGCCGCGGTTCGGTTCACACCGTGGTTCAGAACTCACGATTCGGTACATTTTCTGTATATTGGTGTTTTTACACAAATACCCTATAAGTTTATAGTCTGTATAACCTCACATTTGGGTCCCCCCCTCCCCCCACCCCCCCACACACAGTTGTTGGTCCAGAGCGACGCAGACCTGTTTGTGGAGGACGAGGACCGGCTGACACCATGCGACCATGCGGAGCGTCAGCACCACACAGACCTGGCCCTCAGCTTGGAGTCCCAGATGGTGTTCTCCTCCTCACCGGTGCAGGAGGCGCACGGAGAGACTAGCCTACTCCGACACAAGGAGGTGAGACCCCCGGCCGGCCACCAGCCGTAACACCGTGGCCTTCCACCTTTGGCACCGAAGACGTTAGAGCGAGCAAGAAGGGTCAGCCATTGTTTTCCCTTTACATGCGAAACTCAACCTCCTGCGCTAACAAGAAGTCTTCGTAAGAAGTGTTCGAGTGTCTATCTTTTGGCTGTATATTTCCTGTGTTTACAAAAGTATCTGTTTTTGATAAGACCATTTACCCTTTCTCCTCGCCAATGAATGCATTCTATTGTGATTACTATAGAAACTATTCTTTAGTTCTACGTGACAAACAGCATAGCCATTCACATCCTCATGCCTAACGCTAAACATAAACGTGTTTCTGCTTTGCCACAAGACCCATTTAAATGCTGCAGTCCCTTGCTGTTGCTTCAGTGATCCAATCAAATAAATAGCTGAGTAACTCCCAACCGTTCTGTGTTTGAACGGGGGAATAAGCAAGCGTTTAGCACATTCTACATCGCGGCGTAGAAAAGACTTGCTTGCAAATGGGTCATGTCTTACTTGGGGATGTGCTGAGAATATAATGCAAGTTTTTCTGGCACACACCTGCCTGATTAGTCTCTTGGGGTCCAAGTTAAATGGAGGACACCTGGCACGTTTGTTCAACAGGTGCTGGAAGCTACAGCTCACGCTGCACGCTCTAGCATTTCCCAGCAGGACCCATGCTAATAAGCGCTCACCTTTTTGCCCTATATCGCCCGTGGTTTACATGACATGACCCCGCCCTCTCTCACCTCCTCTGCCGGCAGCCGTACGAGGGCCTGAAGCTTCAGGACCTGCGCAGGTTGAAGGACATGCTGATCGTGGAGACGGCGGACATGTTGCAGGCACCACTCTTCACCGCCGAGGCCCTGCTCCGAGCCCACGGTGGGTCGACAAACATAACAGACATGCTTTATACATTGTTTTTACCATGTGTATTCTTTTGTTCCTCATATTTATATATATGTGTGAGGTGCGTTCAAATTAGCAAACAAAGTTGAACGTTTTGGAAACCGTTTTCAGTTTGCCTTGAGTTCAATGACGAATGGTCTGAAAAGGCAGTTCTTGGCGAACAAGCGTGGACGCTGAACTAAGGGACTAACTAATGTTCATAGGATGTTCATAGGTCCCTCACACACAGAGAAAACATAGACAACGAGAAGGTAATCATTTTGTTGCAACAGCACTGGAACACTAGATACAATGCTAAAATAACTACATTTGCCATTAAATAATTGTATTGAATATATTTTTATTAAATTGTTTGTAAACAATGCAACATCACCATAGCAACTTCCATTCCGTTTATTGCTGTGCCGTCCAGAAAGTGTTTGCCAGCTCGGCTGCGCCATAAATTACAGTTTAACAATTTAAAATGTTTACACAAAATGTTCACATTTATAGTTAAAATGAAGCGCGTTTGCCTCAGTTTGTCTAATTTGAACGCTTGTCTGTATATGCTGTCTGTACCGTTTAAATCTGTTTCCACGCTTGTTTTGCTTGATGTGAATTGTAAATTGTCCCCAGACTGGGACAGGGAGAAGCTTCTGGAAGCCTGGATGTCGGACGCCGAGGGCTGCTGCCAGCGCTCGGGCGTTGCCATGCCGACCCCGCCGCCCAGCGGTTACAACGCCTGGGACACGCTGCCCTCTCCTCGCACTCCCCGGACCCCCCGGTCACCCCTGACCCTCACATTAACCTCTCCCACAGATAGCTGCCTCACCCCTGGAGAGGAGAGCCTGGCCTTGGTGAGAGAGACCCCTCCCCCACCCCCCCTCCCCATTGACTTTAGTTTTACTTTCTGTTCATTGAAATTAACTTTGGATGCGTTTCCCCCTGGAACTCCAAAGTATGTTCCTTTTTAGCCCTGTTTGAGCACATTTAGTATGCATGCCCCACTTTTAACTGTGGGGCATGACAACCTTGCAAACACCCATGCAAAAATGACAAGCAGTGTACAGGGCTGTAACTATATTTCCAGATATCCTGAAGGCTTGTCTTGTGGTTAGAAGCAGGTTAGAATTGGGTTACAAATGATGTCCTGCATCTGATTTATGGCATGTGGACGGCACCTCTGTTGTTGATATGTCCAATGTGTTCATACTTTCCCCTTCTGTTTTCATGCAGTGTGGGATCTGCCTCTGCTCCATCTCAGTGTTCGAGGACCCAGTAGATGTGTCCTGTGGCCACCAGTTCTGCCGAGCATGCTGGGAAGGGTAGGGACCTCTATGTTCTGTGTATGCGCGTTCGTGCGTGCGTGCGTGCATGCGTATTCTTAATGGTCTGTATCTATGCGTGATGGCATGGCATTTTAGGTTCCTGAACATAAAGATCCAAGAGGGCGACGCCCACAACATATTTTGTCCGGCCTACGACTGCTACCAGCTGGTGCCCGTCGAGGTGATAGAGAGCGTGGTTTCCAGGGAGATGGACCAGCGCTACCTGCAGTTTGACATCAAGGTACAAAATGCACACAGGGGTTTGCACAGAATGCCTCTTCTTTTTATATATGTATTTGTTTTATATCATTACCTGCCGGCACAGCCTGACTCTACTCACTACAACTTTAAAGGAGTTGAGTGAGGGGAGGGGCGGAGAGGGGGACCCCACCCAATTAACATTAACGTATGATGAAGTGTACCGATGAAAACCAGCCAGGTCCTGGGGTTATTTTAAACGGATATGATGTGTAGTTCTGTTTCCAGCCCATAAAATGCTGATTTTTATAAAACTGAGTTTTTGTCAATATTAACACCAGCATCGATTTGTGTCTCGTCACAGTTCAGTCCTATTACTTTGTATACATCTCAAAAAAACACATTTTAGGGTGCAGCTACACTTTAATGTAATGTAATCTCCCCTGACTTCCTCTATTATTACAGCTGCTACATTTCATCTCTTCTCTCTCTTAACTCCTGTGTACTTTCTGAAGGCGTTTGTAGAGAACAACCCCGCCATCCGCTGGTGTCCCGCCGTGCGATGCGAGCGGGCGGTGCGGCTGACCAGGCCGGGCCCCGGGGACACGGACCCCCACAGCTTCCCCCTGCTGCCCTCCCCGGCCGTGGACTGTGGCAGGGGACACCTGTTTTGCTGGTGCGCCCTCGAAACAGTGCCTTCTTTTTGCTGTTTTGTTGTGTTAGTGGCGTCATGATTGGCTAATGCTAATACCATGCATATTGGATTCATTAGCCAATGCTAACAACATGCACAGTGTATATACAGGCATTAGCCAATGCTAACAACATGCACACGTGTCTCTCTCTTTCTCTCATGTCTCTCCGGCTACCCCCCCCTCCCCCCCCTTCCCCAGGGAGTGCCTGGGCGAGGCCCATGAGCCGTGTGACTGTCAAACATGGAAGAGCTGGCTCCAGAAAGTCACAGAGATGAAGCCCGAGGAGTGTATGTGTGCCTTCCTCTGTTTACAGTGTCTCGCTTTCTCCAGGAACTAATATCAATAACAAGGAGTGTGTTGTTGTCGTGTTCCGCTTCGCTTCGCTGTAACCGTTGGTGCCCCTAAGGCAGGCAGGTGACAGTAGGGTGGTGTTATGCGTGTGAAATGTGGTGTGTGTGTGTGTGTATGTATGTGTAGTGCAGGGACGATTAGTCGACGTAACCGACGTCACCGGTTACGTAAAATGTCAATTTGCTAAATGTACCGTCGACTCGGAAAAATATACCTATAACTATGCTCCGATCTGAAAAAATAGTGCCGTC
>JAODOY010060061.1:0-17428 GCA_025399855.1 Forbesichthys papilliferus
CACACACACACACACACACACACACACACACACACACACACACACACACACACACACACACACACGCACGCACACACGAACATGCACTCAGAAAAACTCACCAGCTCATAGTTAGTCTGTGCTTGACATGATGTAGTTACCTGAAAATGGAAATTAATAAAAAATCTGGTTGAAAAGAGTATTTATTAAGACAGTAGATAAATACCTCAAGTCAAATGATGCACAATGTAGTTTGGCATGTTACACAATGAAAGTTAAAACACAACACCAAACACTGTGTAATCCAAGACAGAGTGAGCTGAGGAGAATGTTTTCATTAGGAAAAGAAGACTTCCTTCTGTGCGGAACAGCATGTTTGCCAGCCATGCTGACAGGTCGAGAGAACTAATTAGTTATGACGTGCACGCCCAACATCAAGAACATGACGCTAAGCTAATGTGTTTCGCTCTAATATGCAACGAATGCACGCATGTGTGTCCCCCACATGGAAACCATGGAAACCAATATGTTTACAATCGATGAAATGAGAGAGCAAACCACAGTATCAGCCGGCGTCAGGCCCAGTAAAAGAAGGAAGCGTTGTAATTTGTTTATTTTGTGAAGACAAAAGGAACCATTTACTTTGTAAATAAACACCCCCCCCCCCCCCCAAACACACACACACACACACACTCCATATTGTAAAGCACTGACTAGATAAAATCTCTGCAGCAGATTCCGCCCAGTCCGTTCTGATAAGCATGTTGATGTCATACTGTAGGCTACACTGACTCGACTTTAAGCCGTGTCAGTTTATTTTTGACCAAATGGTAGTAGAAGGGAGGATTCACAACATGCTACTGCATGCAAGAAATGTAAATTTGTATTTCATATGACACACGGACGATATATGAAATGCCTTTACACAAATATAATTTTCATATCTAATTCTAAACATTTCATGTTTGGTTGTCTAGTATGGACAGGAAAGGCTAGCATACCATTTAACCAAGAATCCTGAATTAAAAAATAAATAAAATATATTTGAGATAAAATGTTCAGCAAGTCTTACACTTTGGAACTTGAATATGGGGCCAGAATATTTTTCTATTGCTGCTTACTAGAGTTGCATATCCTCTAATCTAGGCCTGTCCCGATAATTACTATGTTGACTTATTGTGTGGTCATAACAGGGTTAAGTAGCCGGCAAGTCTGGCGAAGTATTTTGTAGTTTTCAATCCCAGATAAAACTATTATAGTTGACCAGTTTTCAAGAATATAAGCTCTTTCATGAAAACTATGTGCATGCTATAGCTATGTTACAAATATTATTGTCAATCCAATGTAAAGTAATATGCACTGCAATATTTAGTTTAATACAATATATCTATTGTTGTTTAGGCCTATTGAGTGTGTTTGTGCTTTTAAGTTTCCATGTAGTACATGGCCAGCAGGTACTGTATAGTATACTAAAAATGGCTAGTGATCAATGAGGAAAAGAGAGGAGCTTCATTAACGAGGTTCTACTACAACCAATGTTCAAACCAAACCTACGCCCTTGGTCTTAATGTTAGCTAATGCATCTACCTATTCCTGGACTGATCTTCATTGCCTATGTCTGTGTCTTTAAAGTTCTGTTCTTTTACATGTCTGTCTTCGCCATGTGGAGTCACTTGTTTCACTCCCTGGTTTCTGAGGTTTCTTATTGGTTCCACCTGATTCTCTTAGATATTCTAGTATGCTCTACAGTCTACATAATTCCTACTGGGTCTGAGAACCGTATAGTAAATGTGCTAAGCCAGTGAACATGGGGTCTCAATGTCATGTATCACTGTCATCCTATGGTCAACAGTAATATACAGCTGAGGGTATATTCTGTTTGGTGACTGTAGAAGAAGCCTTGAGCTACAATAGCATCCACTGGTATTGATCTGTCATACAAGTACAAGGCAGACTCAAGACTTGGGTTTTCCTAAGGCAGCACAAAGAGAGTAAAATGAGTCACCTACAGTTCAGATGGGTAGACATAAAAACATACAGGACCACGTGAGAGAGAAAAAAACATTTGGCAGACACCACGACTGGCTTCACCTAATCGCACCATCTTACATTCCACTGTTTCTCATCATCGCACCAACACACCAAGTGAACCAACAGCTATGCTGGAATGATCCATATATGGCCAGCAGAATGATCCAAATATGGCCAGCAGAGCCAGGAGCACATGCGTTTCAGAAGGTCAGAAGGATAAAAGCGTGTCTTCCGATAATCCCCAGACATGCACACCCGCATTGGAAAACTCAACACCTGCACATGAGGTAGCACGACATAGTTATTCAAAGCTCTAGATATGTAAAATAATACTATTCCGTTTTTTTTATTTTTTTATAACTGACTCCTTAAAAAGTTATTTTTATGTACTTTTAACTTTTGCTAAATTGTAGAAAAATATTTGTCAAAACATTTCAAGCAGAATTATCAAGATTTTTTGTGTTACACCATTTCACTAATAATCCCAGGAATCGTTGTAGTTTCTTGATTGTCTGAGGGACTGGCCATGACTGGAGGGCCTTCACCTTTAGCTCCTCCATGCTGGCCCCCTTCGGAGTGATGCGGTAGCCCAGGAAGGAGACGGCGGCCTGGTGGAACAGGCTCTTCTCACCCTTGACGAAGAGCCTGTGCTGCCGCAGACGATGGAGCACAGCACGCACGTGGGCCACGTGCTCCGAGACAGTCGGGGAGTAGATCAGGATGTCGTCGATGTAGACTACGACGTACCTCCCCAACATGTCTCGGAACACCTTGTCCATGAAGAACTGGAAGACGGCCAGGGCGTTGGCCAGTCCAAAGAGCATCACCAGATACTCATAATGGCCCGACGTGGTGCTGAAGGCTGCCTTCCATTCGTCTCCCTCCCGGACTCGGATGAAGTTGTAGGCACGGAGGTCCAGCTTGGTGAAGTGCCTCGACCCTCTTAGCTGCTCGATGGGGGACGGGACGAGGGGCATGGGGTACCTGTACTTGCTGGTGATGGTGTCCCCGGAAGTCGATACAAGGACGGAGCCCCCCGTCCTTCTCAACAAAGAAAAAGCTTGTGCGCCTCGGCTACGTATTCCTTCATAGCTTTCGTCTCCGCCACCGAGAGCGGGTAGATCTTGTTTCGCGGGGGCGAGGCACTGGCCTCCAGCTCTATGGCACAGTCCCAGGAGCGATGGGGAGGGAGACACTTTGCTCTGTCCACGTCGAACACATCCGCCAGGTCCCGGTATTCAGCGGGGATGTTGGGCTGGAGAGCGCTCTGCGGGCTCTCCACGGAGGTGGTCCCGCACTGCAGCTGGAGACAGGTCTTCCGGCATGCCCCCGACCATCCCTGTATCTCCCCTCTTCTACAGGAGATCTGTGGGTCATGCCGTTGTAGCCAAGGGAGACCCAGGATTATCGGATGGAGGGACGATGACAGCACCAGGAGCTCCAGTCTCTCCCGGTGGCAACCGTTCATGGTCAGGGAGAGCGGCCTGGTGGCGTGAGTGATGGTGCCATTGCCAATGGGCCGGCCGTCTAAAGCCCTGATGGAAATCGCGGACCTCAACCTGCGTGTCTGCACAGTACTCACCCCCTTAGCAGCACGTGGCTTGGTGTGTGGGCAGTCCTTGTGGAGATGCCACCCCTCGCCACAGTACATGCACAATTCCCGATGACTCCAGGGTTCCCGTTCCTCCGCGGTGAGCCTTACGCCTCCCAGCTCCATGGGTTTCGGTTCGGTGCTTGAACCGTGGGGGAGAAGCGGGGTACGCCGACCTAGTCGGTCACGCTCGCGGAGCTGCCCGTCTATAGCGATCGCTCTGGCGATGTACGCATTCAGCGGCAGATCCCCCGAAACGCACGCCAGCTCCATCCATACCTCCACTCGCAGCCCTTGTTCGAAGGCAGTACGGAGAGCTGGGTCATTCCAGCCACAAATGCACAGTAGATAAGGACAGGGGAGCAATCAAGGGATGAGGAACAGGTGTGGGAGGCCCTGATTGCCACCTGTCGCAGATCGGCTGTCAGTATTCCGGGGACGGTGCGCGAGAGCGCGCCAGGCCGGAGGGCGCGGCCCCGCCGCGGGACGCCAGCTTGACACATAGCTGTCTTGTGAGATTGCTAACTTGATACTTGCTAACTTGATAGCCAATGTCTGGTCAGTGATTAAGCAATAATCAAGTGTTTCATAAATTAAAAATAACATTCTTGTCTCACTTTGGTCACCCCATCTCTGAAAGGGTTGAATGGTCTGACTGCACACATCTGGTATCTACTCTTGTCAACATTTTAGTCCAGGCTATTTGTTCGTGTGGAAGCCCTGCCACAGTACAGTACATCAATAGCTTGCATATAGTGTACAAACATGTTAGCTTTTGTTTTAACTATTTACCTATTACTATTACCTATTAACCTATTTAAAAAATATTTATTTCAAATATTTTCTTCTTGAGGAACAGACGGTGCGACACAAAGAGATAGTTGTTGATAGTATTTCTTCATTATCTTGACAACCAGGACAGTCTAGCTAGCAAAACAAGTAAAACTATTTAACTCATGATTAGTGTAAAGTTGTAGGCTAATGTTCAAGGCATATAAAATATGTATTTGTAACCGTTAAATATAGTAAGAATTAAGTACTTGTCTCTACATTGGTCTGCTTTCGTTCACATCATAGCCATACTGGCATTTTCCCTGTAATGATAATGGACGCTAGGTGGGAAATTGGGGAAGCAAATATGGTATATTGACCCCTGTTCCCGTTCATACGTGACCCCATGCCATATGTCCCTGTATTTTACAGGGACCAGTACTGCATGTGAAAAGGGCTTTAAACCCATTCCAAGTTAAAAAGACCAATAGACTACAAGACAACTGTCAAACAGTAGCACAGGGAACTTATAATCTCAGTCACAAGGGCTGTCTGTGACGTCCAGCCAGCACCCACCCCAAAAAGGGCTAAGCAGAGGGTTAGTTGGCAAAAATCTCATGAGAGTCTCCACAGTTTACCTTCTCTCCACAGCAGCTCCATAAGAGCATGTTTCAGGGTTGTAAACACAAGGGGTGGGGTTGGGTCTGGAAATCAGTATGAATGCTTTTGTACTACATGGTCTGCATGTACGCATCACATCATAGCAATGAAAAATCTACTGTTTCACATCTCATTAAAAACAATCTTATTATTTATTTATTTTGTTAACATAACTGTTAACTGTTAACATAAACTATTCATCATCTCTTAAAAAACACCTTCCACTTGTTTTATATTTCATGTCAAATGCATGCGCCACTTGTCAGCCTGTGGAAAATGACATAAGGGGCATTTTACAAATATTACAGAATACAGACAACAGGTATGCCTAAATATAGTAAGAATGAGTTTACACGAAGGTGAAGATGCCACTGTTGGCTACAGTTTAGCATATCATGCTTTGGCTAGCATTCCTACATTGAAAATTAGGTTTCAAAGACTGGGTAGGTTGGGTACATCAAGCTTATGTCTGTAAAAGAAACCATTTGTTTTTTTTTTAACTACAACCTGTGAACGACATACATATGCATCATGCAATTTCTCGCAATCCGGCTGCTCTATGCACAAAGCATTGTGGTGTGTGTTTTTCTCTGCTTTTGAAAATGCAATGATACCCATGAATGTTTCTCTTTCACAACTATGCTGTCAACAATTGGAGAAGGCCTATATAATTGTGCATTACAATTACTGACTTTTCAGGCTTTTTGTTTAATATATATATAACACATTTTGCAAAGAGTTGCAAAGGCAGCTAGCAAAAAAAAAAAAAAAAAAATAGAACAAAATAGTCTTCAACAACCCAAAACTCCACTCCCTCCTCTGCTCCCGTTGGTCTGCCATTGGAAAGTGACAACCCTGTTGTAGCTGTGTAGCTGTGCGTTCACGTGATTGACAGGCAAGGTAGATTGAAATAATTTCTGACACTGTCATACATAAAAATACACACATAGGCAGGGGCTATCAACCCAAGCAGATATTCTCACAGAGCATCTCACTCACTAATAGCTGATGAATGTTATAATCAGGGATTGAATTTGGCTCGAGCCAGCCAGAGCTGGGCTCCGGGTACATAGGCTATGGTAAGATGAAAATGAGCCATAGCAGTTGACTTGTGGGTTGCATAACTAACATGTTAACCAAGCGATAATTTCTGCTCTGCTGCTTAGCTACAGATAGCAGCCGTACCCACCGTGGTCTGGACCTTAATATTTTTTCCAAGGTGTTGTGAAAAGAGTCGTGAAATAAAATGCCTACTTTGGTACTGCAAATATATTGTATTTGGCTAAGATACCCGACTTCCTCGTTTGAAAATTCACCTGGATCCCCTGCGTGGGCCGAGTGAATTATTGTCATTACAACACATAATTTAGGCTACTGAAAACAGCAGTACTTTGACTTAGATTTACGATTGCTCTATGTCAAATGAAGGTGCAGGCCACTGCACTCTGCAGCCTGTTAGCAACAATAATAGGCTACAATTCATTTATTTTCAACAAACAGCAGCTAATTCTGCCCAAGTGTGGGTTTTTTAATAACTTGAGTGTTTACATAGCAAACTGTGTAGAGATCATCATCTTATCTCAGGAATAGCTCCTGTGTCTATGTGAGAAAGTGAACTTTCATGTTCCTCATGAATTGGTGTATTATTTGCATAACAGCCAAATATTTGTTTGATTTGAATCTTAGATTATTCCTTTATTTCGTTAATCGATAATTTCCCTAGAGTAGCCTAATATAAAATAAATAGGTCTACATTTTAGTAGTCTACGATTCCCAATTCACGAAAAATATGGCTCCCACATAGAACATCCCAATCTCAATACTGGTCATACCATATGTCATTTCTGACGCTACAACTATACTATAGCTCTTGAATCCTACCTGTAGCACCTTCTAACGTGATTGTAGCTATGTGACACTGCAATATGACCTAAGGGAGTGTTGGTCCAGAGGAAGCGAAAGTTGCTACAGAACCACAGACAGCTCCCCACACTACACTTTGTTGCACTGGTGGGACAGGTTTTATATGGAAGCCCTATATGTCCGAACTGGGTCAGCCCCACCACGTTTAGCCACTGTCCTTAAATAAGTTAACAAATAACCAACTTTGGATCTGCCGTCATCCATACACACACACACACTTGACATGGATAGCTAACACGGTCGATCCAAAGGTAATTAATACTGTAACTTTAACGTAGAGCTTGAAGACTTGAAATACTGTACCTCCTAATGCCAAGACACTTTTAAATAATACTCTACAAGAAACAATGTAACCGTTGTTTAAATGTTTTGTTAATTACTCATGTTTTTAAAATAAAATATATCTTATTATGAAATGAAGCTCTGTTGTCATAGCATGTGTTTGTGCTGTTGTTCTTATTAGTGATGTTCAATCTTGCCAGCAGTAGCCAGACACAAACATTCTCCACATCTAATCCATGTAAAGGCTAGGTCCGTGACAAGACTATAGTTGACATAGGAACTGCTATGAAGTTATTCTCTTTTATCGACAGAACTGACAAGTACACTACTTTGACAAACTGAAATCTACCCAGCTATATTACATTTGCTTGTTTTTTGGTTTGTTGACATTTTGTTTTTGAAGGGAGTAGGAGCTTGTGACGAATCTTGCGTCTCGATCTACAGCGTCTCTTGATAGCTATACAGGCGTGATTTAGGTTTGCCAACAGTGCAAATGACCAGGTGGTTCATACAATCAACTTCCAAGTATTTTTAGAAAGTTTTACAAACATTTTGAATGCACAGCTCTTCAGATGGACTTGTGAATAACAATCCATCTGGCATGTCAGGTTAGGCATTCCGCACCACCCAAGACATTATGACTGTTTAGTTGAATTAGCTGTGTCTTATGTTCAAATATTTTGACAAAGCTGACATGTTTGTAACACTAAAGGTTAAAGGCTGGAGAAAAATGATGAAACAAATCATTTATCTTTTCAATTAGGTGATTACATAAATACCATTACAAAGGTGGGTTATAACTTGTATGTGACATGGAAATAATGTTATATTCCCTGAAAATTTGCTTGATTATTCCAAACGGATTATCAAACTACAGAGGGTAGCTCATTAAGAACCACCTGGGTAGTATAGAGTAATAGGGTAATTTAATGTCAAACCTGAATTTTAAATCCACATATCCACACATCCACATATATTACTCAGCTCAGTGGTCAAGTTTCGTCACTGTAAGATACTTGAATTAGCATTCCAAAATGCCTCCATCAGCAGAAGTGTAAATGGTCAAAGATCGTGGATCATTGGGAAACCAGTTTTTTGATCATATTCAGACCATAGCCAGTGGGAAGAGGCCAATGGCTTGGCAACCTTACCCCGTATATGGTGGACCACAGTAACACGCACACACGCACGCACAAGCATACAACATTAAACAAGGATATGAAAAATATCAGATGTTATAATTGTGGATTTGGACACAGGTTGAAATCCCCAATACGGATGGGGAAAGGGGTACGACCGCATATACTGTACACATTAAATCATTTGAAATGAAAGAAGGGGTCTGAACACAGAATGCATTAACCATGGCACAAGAGCCAGTTACCATTTGTTTACCTTGCTTACAAACCCCAAACTCTTCTGTCTGGTGAGAATTTGAACTGTAATTTAGGAAGGAAATCTTCTTACAATGTCAACTTCTGTATCACATAAATACTTAGCATTTCCAACAAATATGTTTTCATCATTACTGGACAGAGATGGAGTTGTTTTGCCAGGATTCCAAGTTTATTTAGAGGTGGCTGTGGGATGTTTTTTCCTCATTTGACCACTAATGGCGCTGTTACACAAGAATGAATGAAAACACACCGTGTGCCAAGTCTAAAATAAACAATGAACGTATTGCAAAATACACCTTTTAACAAGTAACTTAGTACAGTATCAAGTCTTACAGTAGCTTTGAAGTTCAGGATACCGATCAAGAGATAAAAATGGTATGACAAAAGATTACAATTATCTAGTGCTGAGATAATTTGCTTTATATATATGCTTTTGTAAGTTCAATACTCATTGTTGAATTAATTCATTGTTGTTTGTCCATTTATTTGAAGTTGAAAGTAGAAATTTGATTGAAAGAAATAAAGTTTCTTATTAAAATAATAAAGTACTTATTGAGATGTATCTGCAGTTTATTAATAATGTGTACAGTGATGGGCAAAACAGAAAACAAATAAAACCTTTTTACTATCTTATGCCAGATCATTATCAAATGTTTTCATTTTTGTCAATCATTTTTTGGACAGCTTCTCTTGTCAAAAATTCCAATTGTGTTTGTCATTTGGAAGCTGCATAGACAAGTGTGTGTACATATTAGAGTATAGCTCCATAGTAGACTATATTTAGATTACATTTACATAAAAATACATTGGGAAATAACAAACGTAAATTGTGCAAACACGTGAAGTTATGTGCAAAATGTAGTCTACCACCAGTCTCGGTTCTATTTAAGAAATGCATCTATTCACTCTTATGGTTCACTCGTGTAAAAAATTGTGTTATTATTTTTTTTATTTCTTGAACAAATAAAAATACAATTATTCAGACATTACATCAGAACTTTTGGGTTTTACTATTTGTCAGTTGTCTAAGGACGTGTGGCAGGCCCAATAGACCTCGCCATTCGTATGTCATTATGCCCATACAGTATAAGGACTTCTGGGTCTAAGCGTTTTTCTCTGAGAAAAATGGCGTTTTTGATTTTCTGCCCTACCACTGTCTGTGATTAACTTAATGTTGCAAATTTACTGAGTTTGTGAAAGGTACATATTCCCACTGGATACGACTGGTGTATCCACATTTTGAGACCGCTAAGTAGTCAAAGTAAGCGTTTTGCTATTGCTACAGCGCAACAAAATACATCAACGTTTGGTTTCCACTCCGTCGATGCAGTCTTCATTGAAAAGAATGACATCCGGCACAACGTAACGGAGTGCATGACTTCAATGTGAACCCAGCATGAGTCCTCAAATTATACATCTTATTGCGTGGCTACATGCTATCTGCCATCTCAAACGACCCAACACACACTTTGGGGACATCTCAAAGGCATACAATACAAAAGCAGCTGTTGTTTGCTAGCATATCTGTCAGCTGGTCCAATCAAGTTTAATATGTATATATTCTACACTTTGTTGCTCAGATTTCTCATCAAAATCCTTAAAAGGTTTTTTGGTTGCGGGAATTAAGAGACAAGCTAGACATAAGTGCACAAGGGGGATAGATTGATTGGGAAAGTAGGCATTCCTCAAATATCTTCCTCATTTTCATAGGGTCTTTCTGGAAGATTAAGGACGTTCCCTGGATAAAGTGAAGTTACAGATTCGTTTTCAGGACTTGTGGCAATGGGCAATTATGTGTTATTCAAAGAAGTGCTCAACATATCAGCTGTATAGTTGTTAAAACAGTAAGTTGTTTGATAAAACCTTGTATGTATAGCGAAAAGGAAAACATAATTAAATAATTGCCTTTTTTTTAAAACTTTACATACAATCACAATGTCATAATCAATCCACATTCATCTGGGGGGGGGGGGACGCACATGCCCCCAGATCTCTTGACCTTTCATGTTTAACTGCAATCCTAGTGTTAGCTCAAGGTCAATGGTGAATTATTGCCGACAGTCTACATCTATTCTCAGACCTCAAGTTAAAGTAATTCCTAGTGTGTAAAAAGACTGCAGAGGGAATTACACCGGGGTGGTAAATAGAATAACTTTAACAATGAAAAGAACACAAGACAGAACACACATTTCAATCCCCTGTCTCCAATAACGCAGGTCACACACAGACACGCTGAAACAGAAAGCATGTGCCTTCACCGCTCTGCGTTAGTGTCACCGCAAATCTACGCACTGGACGGGGGGCCGCAATAGGTTAGCCCGCCTCATCCGGCCACTCAAATTAACTCCGGGCCAGTTCCCATGAGGGTAGCCTTTCCCAGGGCTCAGTTGGGAAGCAAACATCGTGGGAAAAAATGTGCGCATATGGCCACGCTGGGAAAAACACTTAAAAAATGACGCAAATCAACTGAACATATTACATTCCTGCATCAAATACTAGAAATGATCAACATATAGTAGGTACTCAAACAGTAGGTACACAAACGTTCAGAAGAATATTATTGACAACTAGGAAAATCTAAAGCTAATTCCTGGCCTGGGACTGATCAGCCATGGAAAATTTGCTTTTAGAAATTCAACAGCAGCACTGTAATCTCTCACACTACAACACTGTCATTGCCCAAGATTCAACACAGCTTAAGTACAAGCAGTAAGTGTTAGTTTTAGTGTTCCAGGCTGTGAGCCCTGCTGCCATTCTTACCTGTGCACCGGTTGCCTTCTCCCTCACACACACACACACACGCGCAATCTGTATTCACTCCCTGTTGTATCTACCTCTGCATTCTGCTTGTCTGCAGATCCCCCACCGACACTCTCCGAAAGGCAGAGGGAGAGAGAGAAGGGGGAGGGGGGAGAGGGGGGAAAGAGGGAAGGCAAGAGAGCCCCTCTTGCTCAAAACAACAAGAAATCCCTAACGTGCGCCAAAGAGCCACCACTGAAGCTAACCGTGTGTGTGTGTGTGTGTGTCGCCGCCTCAGGACTTGACCGGGACGCAGTTCTAATACCGTTGGCTCGGTTTCTTTTGCCGAGTGCCAGGAAGTTTGAAAACATGCTATATAAGGTCAAAACGGTGGCTTGGGGCGCCTCTGCAATCTACACACCGAAAAAGTAGAGAGTAGGGATCGGGCAGACAGTAACCGTATTCACTCACCCCCTCCATGCCCGCTCTCACTCTATCTCCCCCCCTTGCTGGAAGGAGAGAACAGAGAGAGAGTCTGCTGCTGTACGCTGTTCTGGACCTGCACAGCCAACGCTTTGCTTCAGTCCCGTCAGCTCATCGACCCTTGTCTTGAAACGCACATTACAAGTGTTTATTGTCAAACTGTGCAGCTGAGTGACTGGCATCATGCCAGTACAGCCCCCCGCAAAATACAGACCTGTTGTCACACTGTTCTCTACACCTCCACCTATTCAGCACAGTTGATTTTCAAACAAACTGGGGTTGAAATGTAGCTTCTCTTCTACTGTTAAACTACAGCAACACAATACAGATACGTTTATGACACAGTAGAAACTAAATCTGAGTCTCCACGCCGTATTCACCTCACAGCAAGCCAACAGGATAGCAAAACCTGTATGCTGATGTATGTGCATACAGCACATAGCAACACAGTTCCACAACAACAAATGTTTAGCCCCCCCCCCTCCCTTCCCCCCAAGTCAACTAAAATACCTCAGAGCAAAGCACTGCCTCTGTGCACCCTCCCATAGGGTCTTGAGTACTGTGGGTGAACTGAGCTTGTGTCCTCCAGACGATGGCTGAGCTAAAGTGGACCATCAGTCACCTGCTAGCGCCAGGCTATTACACTAGCCTTCCCTGTATAGCGGTCTGCACTGCCGCCGCTATCATCTCCAGTCGCTGAAGGGCATCGCTATGGTGACGCCGCCGTCGCTGTGCGACGAGGGGCAGAGCAGACGGACCTCTGTGAGCGTGGCTGAGGAATGAGCGATGTGAGCGCCCCGGCTCTGGAGCGGTTACACTGGGATGACCCTTTGTTGATGGAGGGGAAGTCTGACACCCGTCGGCACTTATAGGATAGTGGGAATTCAGCAGGGCAAACACCCAATATGGTGACCAATGCCGTTGGCACCATGTTTATTTTGTGTATGTCTGACATTTGAAAATATGTCGCCAGAAATGTTAGATCTGAGGTATTCAACAGGGGGTCCATGACCCCCTAGGAGGTCCAAAGTGTAGTTACTAGAGAGGGTGCCCCAAGTTATTTGATCCCAAATGTGTTTTTTTTTAATACCAAATGTTTTTATATGTCAATTCTTCTAATATATTTGCATTTTAGCAGCAGCATCCTGTCATGGCAGTATACTGACTAAGACCAAAAGGAGAGCACACATCTCACCTGTTTTAAAGTCCCTGCATTTGTGGCCCGTCAGTTTTAGAATTGATTTTAAGATGATTTTATTGGTCTTCAAATCACTCAATGGACTAGCACATACATGTCAGACCCTCAGGTCCTTTGGCGCTGGCCTCTTAGTGGTTCCCCAGGTGAGGACAAAGAACTATGGAGAGGCTGCATTTAGTATCTATGGTCCTCGCCTCTGGAACAGCCTGCCTCAGGAGCGGATGGAATTACAATCTGTGAACACTTAAAATCTTAAAACACGCTATCTTTTTAAAATTTTATTTGATCTGTTTTTATTATGTATCTACATTTATAATCAATTAAATCACGACTATACCATTGCATCTTAAATGTATTGTTTTAGTTTTCAAAATTGTGTTGTTTAATTACTGTTAAGAACCTTGTATTGCAAACTTGCATGAAAGGTGCTATATAAATAAAGTTTAATTTGATTTGATATGATCATTGTTGGTCCTGTTTAATAAGCAACACCAATTTCTATATGTTATATAAGGGAGCCCTCTGAACCCTTTGTGTTTCTATCAACCAAGAAAGCCCTGGCCTGAAAAACTTTAAAGACCTCTGTTAGTTTTCCTATCGTGACGGCATTCTAGAGTCTTGTTCCTCTCCACTTGCTTGCATTTTGATTGGTCGCTTGGGTGTAGAATGGTAAGATATTTCATGCAAATCAAGTGCAAAACCTCGGCTTGGTTTTGCACAACCGTCATGGCCTTACAGATCTCAGGTTCTGAAATAAAACATTAAACACAAATATTAGTTGGGATATGTATGTCATACTGACCCAGAGACTTGCAGATATGTTCATTCAGTTCCTCATTGCAATCTTTCCTGAAGTGCATTGCATTTGTTTGCAATATGGGCACTTACATCATAGTAAGTGCCCATTGTAGGCAAACAGTAAACCAGGTTCTGCGTGACTTGGGGCCACTGGCGATGAAATGATATGGTCTCAGATCATCTCTCAGCAATAACACCACCTCAATATTTCTTGGCATGACCAAAGAACCTTTAAATCTCCTATAAATAGACCCACGGCATTTGAGTGGATTTGCCAGTTCTGCTTCAAAGCCAGCGCCTTGGAATAAGGATGCAGTTTCCAAGCTCAGGGATTTCTGGCCTTTATAAGAAAGCCTAGGCTAATTCATCACAGCAGCAACATACAGTACATAAACAGTGGCACACAAAATGAGGACTGAGTGAGAGTGAAAGTGTGCCAATGCAGGTTTACTTTTGTCTACAACCAAGACTGTGTCTTTTTCTGACTTTTGTATTTGGTGTCTCACACTCTTTTGGACTGCCACCAAGACTAATTTCCTGGTCAGGGTACAGAAAGTAGTAGAGTACCAGAAGCTACAATTTAAAGCCTGATTACTAGTAGAACCGTTTGTCCAGCTCCAACTGATGGAGGTGATACAACAAGCTGTGTTTTCTGTGCCAGCTGCGAGTGGAAAATCTGGCACACTGCAACACACTAGAGTTGTGTGTAGTTAACCGTTTGAATCTAAGCAGAAGACTGTACAATCCTGCTTGGAAACAGGGGAATTGAGGGATTTAATGATTTTATTCGAAATAAAAGGTTAATTCTGCTCAAGTATTGTATATGCAATACCACATATGGGAATAACTGTTCGAAAATGTGAGTTTGAGGCTAGATCTTTTAGAACATGCCTTTAAGACAGGGATTCAGGAATATCAAGAGGTCACCAGATGCTTTTGTGTAATTGCAAGATTATTGTGATATACAGTTACAGTATATACTAAAGTCTGCATTTCATAACATTATTTTATTCTTGTTTTGATTACAATTCAATTTTTCTAGTTAGGCTATAAAAATAAGGGATTTATCATTTTATGAACAACTTTCGGGGTTGTGGCTCACAAAGGTTGAAAAGCGCTGACCTAATCGACGGCTGTCACGCCACACAAACAATATTATATATTTCAATGTAAGCAAGACAATGCCACTTTCTAACATGAGAGAGAGAGAGAAATGTTCTGACATCTCCATTCTTTCCTTGCCAAACCCTGTTTGTGTCTTTCCAAACCAGCAGATGGCGTGGAACTGCTAAGGCTATACTTTTCAAGAGGTTCCTTTACAGCGCGGCAATTAAGTCTTCATTGAGAACTTTGACAACAGAGATGTCTATGTGAAGTGCAGATCAACACATATGTACCTTTAACCGTACAAATGGTAGCTCAGTCTTATCCACAATGCTAACCCTATAGATGACTACACACATTCAGTGCATATATGTAATCTTATATAATTGGTAAACTTGCTAAATGATGACCAAATCCAACAAAAAAAGACATGATTTATCCCTACTGAAGTTTCAGGCCCCATAAGTGGGTCAACACTTAAGAGTAGCCTTATACAGACTAATGTAGTTAGTGTGATGGTTTACATATTGGCTTCCAACCAAAAGCACCCGCAGCGACCAATAGAAAATCCCATCTTTAGGGGCCCTGGAACAGATTTGAAGAAACCAACACACTAAGTTCTGTAAGAGCCTCTGTCTCCGGTCTAAAACATCTAGCTATAGCTAGAGCTTGGCTTGTCTCCCTGCCACAAACCTAGGATGAAGGGAACAAATGCAATTAAACAAAAATAAATAAGAAACAATGAAAAACTAGGTAAAAGCCATGAAAAAAAAAAAAAAAAACATTATTTTATTGGAGTTTGGTGGGACTCTAACCCACCGGGACTCCAACCCAGGCGTTTGGTGGGATACTAACCCATCAGGACTCCAACCCAAATATTCCACCCAAATTATTTATGTTTGGTGGGATACTAACCCACCGGGACTCCAAACCAGGCTTTAGGTGGGATTCTAACCCACCAGGACTCCAACCCAGGCATTTGGTTGGACTCTAACCCACCAGGCCTCCAACACAGGCATTTGGTGGGATTCTAACCAACAAGGACTCCAACCCAAATATTCCCAAATTATTTACCCAGGTGTTTGGTGGAACTCTAACCCACCGGGACTTTAACCCAGGCGTTTGGTGGGATTTTAACCCACAGGACTGCAACCCAGGCGTTTGGTAGGAGTCTAACCCACCGGGACTCCAACCCAGACGTTTGGTGGAACTCTAACCCACCGGGACTCCAACCCAGGTGTTTGGTGGGATTCTAACCCACAAGGACTCAACCCAAATTTTCCCAAATTATTTACCAATGCGTTTGGTGGAACTTTAACCCACCGGCATTTGTTGGGATTTTAACCCACCAGGACTCCAACCCAGGCGTTTGGTGGGAGTCTAACCCACCGGGACTCCAACCCAGGTGTTTGGTGGGACTCTAACCCACCGGGACTCCAACCCAAATATTCCACAGAACTTAAAATTACAATATCATAAAATACATATAAGGATAAAGACATAGGCTAAACAGTGTGGTTAAGTAAAATAATGAACATTTTAAAATAAATTAAAATTACAACATCCAAAAGTACACATAAAATAAACAGTGTGGTTAAGTAAAAATTCTCAGTCATAGGCACGTGAGACGAGAAGTATTTTTAACCTGGATTTAAAAATTGCTATATTTGGGGCATGTCTAAGATCCTCTGGTAATTTATACCAAATGTGGACAGCATAAGTACTAAACGCAGCTTCTCCGTGTTTCGTTTGGACTCTAGGCTGTACTAACTGACCTGTGTTCATGGATCTAAGAGCCTTGCTCAGTTGGTATTCTTCAAACATATCAGAAATGTATTCAGGTCCTAAATCATTCTTAGATTTATAAAGTAAAAGCAGAACTTTTATCTATTGTCTATTCTGTATCTACCTGGAAGCCAATGCAACGATTTAAACCATTTAAACCATTGGTCTTTTTGGGATACCACGATCTTATTTCTAGCTATATTTTTTAGATGATAGAAAGCTGTTTTGGTGACCGCTTTGATATGACTCTTAAATGTGAGGTCTGAATCTATCAGAACACCAATATTACGCACTTGCTTTCTGGTTTTTAGGGCCCGACTGTCCAGCTCTTTAATAATACTTGTTCTTTTAATTGTTGTTGCCAAACACGATAATCTCAGTTTTATCTTGATTCAATTGTAAATAGTTTTGGTTCATCCAGGTATTTATGAGCTGTATACAGTGACACAGAGAGTCTATTGAGCTGTTGTCATACAGTTCAAGAGCTATGTATATTTGGGTATCATCAGCATAACTGTGGTGGTTAATGTTATTGTTCTGTATAATTTGGGCCAAAGGTAGCATATAAAGATTGAACAGAAGCGGCCCCAGAACTGATCCCTGCGGAACGCCGCATGTCATAGCCACCCTATCAGATTCATGATTACCAATGGTGACAAAGTAACTGCGGCCATTTAGATAAGATCT
>JAODOY010060071.1:0-17428 GCA_025399855.1 Forbesichthys papilliferus
ATATATAAAATAAATGTGTTATGATATACTTGGGGGTATGGCATTTGTCTGGTTCTTGCATTGAGGTCCATCCGTCTTTAGTAGTTCAGTCACCAAGATGTGGTTCCACCAGCGCTCTCTGAAGCTTGGCACATTGAGACAAGCGAGACTCTCACCATCCTGGTTTTCTTCTCTCATCTTCTCTGATATAAGGTCTTCTGACATCATCTAAAAGAACAAATTAAGGGGTGAAAACAATGGCTGCATTAACATGATTTCATAAATAGTTAAATGTTAATTAACCCTTACAGCTAACTACTAAAAACGCACTGCCTTTACCTCAATGAGGGTCTGCTGCGTGTTCTCAGAGGGGTTTAGTCTTTCTAAAACCTCGCCTGTCCTCTGGAGGACGCTCTTGCTGCGCTGTAGCACGAAAGATGACTGCTGCTGTTTAAGGAATTTCAATAAGAGTCTGGAGGAGAAAGAGCAGACATGAACAGTAAAAACAGGCTATACTGTACAAAAAGGACTGTAATGCATTTAAGTAATGCATCAGTGTGTGTACCGCTCATCAAGGAAATGGCATGCACCCTCACTATAATGAGAATAATTTGAACTTAAGTGCTTTTCTAGGTACACAAAGCCACTTTACAGTGCTTGGTTGGGGCTCCTTTTGCCTGAATTACTGCATCTATGCGGCGTGGCATGGAGTCGATAAGCCTGTGGCACTGCTGATGTTATAGAAGCCAAGGTTGCTTTGATAGCAGCCTTCAGCTCTTCTGCATTGTTGGGTCTTGTGTCTCATCTTGCTCTTCTACAGTTTCAAGTTATTTCAATTACCATCATGGGGTTCTCTTTCTTTGACAAAAGGGGTACCAAACTATCTTAGCTGATGTACATTCTCAGCCTCCTCCGTTCATTAGCACAGCGTCACATAAGCAGCTCTGTGCTGAACGTCTGATACATACACCCTCATAAACTCGACACGGGACTCTCTTGGCTTTCGGTAAGTAATACTGTTGATTTCCATTGGCTGTTCGCATTGTCAGCTTTCCTCATTGTATGTTTGACGTCCAACTTGGTCATTGATGTTACATAGTTGCTCGTCCTGCATTTCAATCAAAATTCCTCGCTTGTCAAGTAGGCGGGTACTGACACAGACAGCACTGTGTCCCAGACTTTACGTATGTAAAGGCTGGCTCTGCGAGACTAGCTGACGTGTACCTTAGTGTACAGTATGTCTAAGCACCAAGTGTGCATAGACAATTATAGATTATATTTATAATTATATTTATAATTTATTATATTAGATTATATTGCTATTATAAAAACATTATTTTATTAAATTGTAAACAATTGTATCTGGCAGTCTTGAAAATATAATAGAATCAACTGTGTTTAGACACATATCCATGATTATAATATGGTCATACAAAATCAAATCCAAAAAAGGCCTCAAAAATCTTTGTGTACCTGTAGAGTAATTATACACAAAAACAAACAGTGTGTACCGTGTCCTGATGAAACACATGCAGGTCTTCAACCAGACTCCACCAGTCTCTTCAGCTTCGGAATGCAGTGTGTTTTCCTCCACCGGCTCCTGTTCTTTCTCTGTCTGTTTACCGTTGTACTGTGTTGTGGTGTCGCACATCTCCCTGGAACAAGGCCCTGGAGCTGTTGACAAACAATTGAAGAAATCACTGTTTACTGGTAGCCTATTAACGCAGAAGGTAATGGTTTACCAGTGGCTAATTACAAGCTTATATGTGTTATGTTGTTACGTTAACAGCATATCATATTACAACATCCATCCAACAGAGTGACTTACATGTGAGGGAATGTAATGCATCAGCCTCCATCTGTTCAAGACACGTCGTACCCAGATTGTACCAATGCCAGGGGTTGTACGGCAGAAGGCAACACAGCTTCTCCAGGGATGCCATCTTGGATTGTATGGCTCCAAACTGTTGGTGGATGCTGACCTATATAATAGATATACGAAATACATATGTTAGGGCAGCATATAAAGACAATAAAGCTATATATTAAAATATTCAGATTAAGATGATATCTGATATTGATGATGATGAGAGAATGTAGATTCTGGTTGATGCTTACATTTAGCATCAGCAGGTTGGTCAAATGACTGGTGTTGGAAGCTTCTTTGCTCTGGGGGGGGTTGGAGACAGACAGCCATAAGACTAGAACCTATTATTAGAACATATTATGAACTGACTAGTACATACTGGCCAAAGGGTAAAACAAAAGTTTACACTTTATACTTTGTTATGGAATGTACCAGTAATGTAGCCATGTCCAAGGCTTTGTCTCTCTGTCCTAAGTGGATGTAGCTCCGGGCGATTCCTTCCAGAACCTCTCTTCTGATACTTATGTTGTTATCAGGAACCCATTCCAGGCAGCTTTTGTATGAATCCAGGGCATTCTATACACCATAGGACGACACACCAAGTTGCAGTTATATAGCTTTGTCTTTATGTAAAGATGTGTTGTCTGAACTAATGAAAGTGCCAGCCAGTGTGCTCATCTTGTAGATGCTACTCCTACTGCTAGTTACAGTAAATAAATGCGTATTACCTGGTACCGCCCTTGTCTTAAAGCCAGGTCCCCTCGGAATTTAAATACTTTTTGCTTCTCCAGCGAATCCTCTGTATCAATTGCGGCATGTTCGCAAAACCACTGCACAAAATCATGTAAGCAACGAAACTATAGTCAACACAGACATTTTACCTTTTATAACAAAGATCAATTAAAATGTGTATACGAATTGCACTTTACATTTTATTTTTTGTTTGGGGGTCATCATTTAATAGGATACACGCGAGAGGGAAACGATAATGAGTGTTATTACCGTACCGGCTGCTGGCTCAAACTCACCTCTGGCTCACAACTTTTAACCTTGTAGGAAGTCATATTGAAAGCAACCCTTTCTCTCGCCTCAATGAAGACGGAGTCATCAAAATTGCTCCCAAATATCTCCATTGTGAATTAGAATTGAAAATAGAAATGTGGGATAAACGAAAAATACTTGTACAACACTGTAAACAGCCCTACGATAAGCAAACCGGCGGTGACACTAGTTCCGGACTCATCGTTCCTATTAATAAAGCCTATAAATACAGTTACAAGTCATGCAAATATGTATAGAATTAAAATACAATTGAATTATGAATCAGTGTCACATGACATTAAACACCTGAGCAAACTAACATTCGACAGGAAGTAATATAAAAGTTGCCAAGTACTGTACATATAAAATTGTCTCAAAAAATATAACTGCTGAAAATATAACTGCTGTAACCGGCACGACCACCATACATTACAAGGGCCATCCAATGTTCTACGGTAAACTCTATACCACGTGTTGTGCCTAAAATGTATCTAACCGAACATTAATGGAAAATGCAGATGTGCATTTCATGAGTTTTCATTTGAAATAGATGCATACTGGTTTGTGTGTGCTCTCGTGGACAGAAATCATTTTCCAACAGACCACTTTGTAGCAGATCTTTTTGGCATGACACCTGCAGTGAGATGCTGTTCTTGTCAAATTAATCTAGCCTACAACTTGTTGGATTTGGATATGTGGTTTATATTTTCTTTTGGAAAGTGGATTGTACTACATAAAGACAGTTGGATAATTCGGTTGCTAGGAGGCTAGGCTACTAAACCAGTAGCTTTCAAATGCACACTGACTCTGAATCACATTGTCTGCAATGAAGACTGTAGGCTACTGTATCCCTCCCTACCCAGAACATCAGCTCAATAAATAACACTTCACTTTTACCTTGTGTGAAGGTTTTACTGAAAAATTGTTCATTGTTGGCACACCGACACCATGCCCATAGCTTCAGTATGACAGTCAGCAGTCAGCCCCAGCTGTTTTACGCCCCCCTCAATTTGAAAAACTAAATGTTTTAGTGTACAAAAATGTGAGTTATTCCAACATTGAGTCAAATTGTGAAAAACCTTAATTTAATTATATGGTGCCGTACTGTCAAATACGTTACATTTAATATATTTTCAGTTTAAGCAGGCTCTTTAGATCCAATCCTGGAATGCTCTGCTATTCTGAATCACCCCTAACTTCTCTTTTAAGGAAGGTGAAATCTGTTTGACACAGGTGGTGAGGTAGCACACTACCTGTAACTGGAGGTTAGGCCATTGTAACAGACCGGTCCTAGTCTTCTTAGCATTGTGTTTTGACGTGTATAATGACAGCCTACTTCTGTCATTTTAGGAGAGCCCCGCTTACTTATAACTAGTGCATGACCTATAAAATAATGAGATTGGGTCGTAAACACTGTCCTAGAATTGTCAATATTAGCCATCTGATGACACAATGCTACTGTTAGCTGTGCACAGACCTAATATTAAAGTATATTTGATGGCAACATACGCCTGGATTAAACAAATTAAACTGTACAAGACAAACAAGCTACAGTTGCCAGATTTTTGCATGGGTTGACATAACACACCATGTGTCTAGCTTAAAACACAATTTACATGTGTCCAAGTTATGTCAGTCAATGGAACGATTTTGGTGTTGACAATTTGTCAGCCAGCTGGCCAGACTGATTGTAATCTCTCCACAGACACTTGTGGGATCTATGTTGCAGCTACTGGGAACCAATTTCAAACAGTTGGTCCAGCCAATTTTCTGGCTAGTTTAACACATGCATTTGTATTTACTGAATATCAAGAGAGGCTTTGAGTTTTATTTATAAATTCCTACAACAGAAAAATATAGCCTCCTAAGCATACAAATCAAATTTTTCTGATACATTAGCATAATCAACAAAGGGCAGCACCTTTCCATCCATGGCTCTCATCACCTGAAGAGCAAAGAAATTGTTTGGAGTAAAGTAGGACCGTTCCTACTATTTGTGTAGTCACATACAGCTGATTGGTCCAGCTGAGAGAGGCATGATGACTTCAGATGTGGAAACAGAACGAGATACCCTTCTTGTGCAGTCCTGTGTTGGAGGTGGGGCAGAGGAGGTGCATTAGGTGGATTGAGAAAATGCCATGGTCCACCAATAATGCAGTCTGCCGACTTACCAACTCGTGCACATGTTACAGTCCCATGAGATACATTTACAACCACAAGTATTCCTTAATATCGAGTGGAATGGGACTTATGACTGTGCAGAGGGTAACCCTGGGGTCATACAGGCTGAGGGTGCAGTGGAGGTATGAATCTCTGTATTTCCCATGGAACAGGAAGACCCGTGCAGTGAAACTAGCTTGCAGGGATTAACCGTAACCATCCATCGTCACATGAAGGTCATTAGGACACCTGGGAGAGAGGGGAGAGTTACCACATGACAATGGTATTTCACTGTAATGCTTTTAGAATGGATCAGTCTGCTGAATGTTATACAACCTGTTCTGAATGAGGACGTATCACTCAAGGTTAGCATGGTTGGGGTAAGTGTGGAATAGCAGTTTTCCAGAAGAACCACAAACCCTGAGTCAGTCTTGCTTACAGACGCACCCATATACAAAGCAGAACCTACTGGAAGGGTGACTTTGCCACCCAGCTAAGGCTCTGTGTAGTTCGAGTTACAGAAAAGAGATAAGCCCATAAAGCCTCCTCCAGAAATGTCAATTAATCTGGGAGAGGTCAAATGAGATTTCAGTCAACAAAAAAAAAAAAAAAAGCTAATATAATTGAGGCAGTTAGATATTTAAAGTTTCATTCCTGCAATTGACCATAGGAGGAACTTATGTCTTACTGACATGCACCTATAGGGCTGCAGTAATAAACATTTATGTGTGAATAAATACTACTCCTGAGCTGGTTCTCACATTGTTTTGCACAAGCCAAATCTTTGTGGCTAGCCATTGGCCACTCAGTTTTAAGGAATGCACTCTTTAATACAGTTTGATTCAATGTATATAGGTTTGTTATATCACATGACATTCAAATACATAGTATATTCTTGTAAATTCAATGTGATTTCCTATCTTTTAAAATACACAATAGTAGCATTCATTGGTATATACTGTAGATATCATTTTTACAGCATGGCACCTTGGCAGGCGCAAATTGAGTGCGTCAACTTACACCATCTGACCCAATTTATGTTAGCACACAAATTATTTATAGAAATAGTTTAGGATTTCATGAAACAGCTAACTTAATATATTAGAAATACCATTGCACAGCATTGAAAGTAACTTATGGTATAAACACACACCAAGTTCCTGGGCATCACCAAGGACACGTTAGACACGGGGTAAACCAAGAGACCGTTGGAGTAGACAGCATGTGTGCTGGACTGGGCAAACACTTCAGGGGATGCAAAGAGAACCGTAATCAAGCAACTGCTATGCTGAAAGACCTTTGCAGTACAATGAGTTTCCATGCTGCCACCCCTAAATACTAAAACATTCCTAGTTCATGTGGGGTCACAGTAAATTAAGTTCCGTAATAGGATGTTTCTATTAAACAAAACATTATCTATTCATGTGATAGACCATCACCTTAAATGTGTTTCCACATAGGTCTGCTTGGCGGTCCACTTGGTACCAAACGGTCACCATACAGTGTGAAATTGGAGCACTGGATCGACAAGATTACCAGAAAACGCATCCAAACCCGAGAATTCCAGACGAGCCAAAGCAAGACTGATTAGCAGGTGAGTGCAACCACATTGAATTTGATACAAATCCTGTGGGTTAAGAACTAAAGAGAAACAATTTAGCACAGAAAGGAGGAAACAGGAACAGACTACATCATTGCATGAACACGATGAAAGTCTCACCTTCACATACAACCCCAGCATCTTCATTGTCTAGACAGTTGTGGGACCCAAAGCCTTAGTGTCTGCATTCTGTAATAAGACTAATTTCCATGACAATTGACAGTCCAACCAGATTTGTCCTTACCCCAACCAAAGCAGGTTGAGTTCACCGCTCTCAAGGCCCTGCCACATCCCAGTTGTCTACACACCACCTGGGCACCGTTGAGGTCCCAGGAATAGTCACTGTTCCCCACTGGCCCTGATGCAGGATCTCCACTCTGCCAGAGCAAGAGTTGTTCCCTCCATTGGCCAAGCGGACATTCCCTTCAGCTGCTCGGTTGACTGTTGTGTGGGGGCTGGATGATGCAGTAGTTGAGACTGAAGGTCTAGGAGCTGTTTAAGCAGAACCGTTGCTTGATGGTTGTTTGTCGTTGGATGGAGATAGTTGATGCAGTAATTTAGTCTGAAAATCTCAGATGTTGGAACAGAACCATTGCTTGCTGGGTGGGGGATGGAGAGAGTTGATTCAGTAGATGCGATAGAGGGTGAAGATCGTGGAACAGAACCGTTGCTTGAAGGTGCATTTGTTGTTGGATGGGGGATGGAAATGGGTGGTGCAGTAGTTGACTGAGACAACATCTGAGCTGTTGGAACAGCTCTGTTGCTTGCTGAGCTTGTTGGGTGGGGAATGGATGATTCAGTAGTTGAGACCGAGGGTGAAGATCTTGGAACGACACTGTTGCTTACAGGTCCTGATTGAGCCCCTCATGAAAACGTGTCAAGATACCCAGTAGAAGCACTTTGTAAATGCTAGTCTCACTGGAAAAGCTACCATGCGAAGATAATTAAGCTAAAGTCGACAGGAATCATTTTTCAGTAGTCACTGGTGGCTTTAAATACAGTGTACTTATACACTGAAGATGAGCGTAACATCTAGATGTTACATTCCCAAAATCTAAACCCATAAAGCATGGGTTTCAGCATTAGTCCTCCTGTTAACACTTGAGGGGTACGCTTAACCTTTAAGCCGCTTTATACTTGGCCTTGAAAATGTCACACGAGATTAAATGTTTGAATTTAAGTGTGCAAGGCTAGAGAATCAACATTTGTATGCATGTTTATATCATGCAGTTACTGGAACTACTGTAAACTCAAGAAACTAGACTTAGCCTTCAAGTGGTTTACCTTCACAGACAACACCAGCAACTTCTTGGTGACCACAACTACGGTTTCCAAAGACAATGAGGCTGCACTGGGAGAGCTTTGACTTGCTGCGTGTACACCAAACATCATCCAACCAGATGGGACTGCTGCCCTGTCCGAAATAGGCAGCCTGTGGTGTCGACAGCTTCCTGCCACATCCCAGTTGTCTCCACACCACCTGGGCATCATTAAGGTCCCAGGAATGGTCACACACCATCCCCCACTGGCCCTGGTGGTTGATCTCTACTCTTCCAGAGCAGGAGTTGTTCCCTCCATTGGCCAAGCGGACCTCACCATCAGTTATGTTGTGTGGTGGAGATTCAATCACGTAACCTTCTGAAAGAAAAGAGAAAGTTGTGAAAATGTAAATTTGTGGGTTAATTTATACTTGGAAGCAAACCCATTAATTTCCCAGCTACATACACACGACTCACTAACATAAGTCTGCCTTAATGGGATGAGGCAAAGCTGCACGAGCCACCTATCAGTGTGGCTTGCGGTGCAGGTAGCCACAGGGGAGCATGGGTTCCATAGTTAAATACTTTTGCGCCACAAATAAGTAAATTCTTACTTAGTATTGCCAATGTTAATTTGAGCCGTTTGTTTAAAGCCACAGATAATTCAGTGTTTTGCAGTGACATAATAGCCTACACTGCTTTAATATTGATGCAGTTCTTAGCCAGACAGCTGCCACACTGAAACAGCTAGTCTAGACCTGACTTTAAGAGGCAGCAGGCATTCACATGACCCAGGCAGGTGCTATGTCTATACTCCTCTGGTGAAAACTGGGAACCTTGAAGAGAGCAGTGTTTTCATACAAAGTTCTATAATGTAGCAGGTTTAGCCATTCCCTACAAATACTTCCGTAGACATACAAATAGGCTTCCAGCTACAAAAAAGTGCTTCCTTTCTGTAACCTGACCATTTCAGGCAATATTGAAATACAAGTATTCCTGTGAAAAGTTTATTTTTAGTCCATAAACACTGGTATAGCTACTGGTTATGTGCAAAATATTTCCAGGGCTCATATTTTAAATTTAATTGACAGGCCATTATATAGATATAAAATGTAAAAGCATAAGTTACATGAACATTATGATTAAAATTCAAGCAGATCAAAGTTAAATAAAAATGCAAGAAAATTCAGTACTAACGTCAACAGTCTACAGTGTGTATAGATTCACATTCCTTCAGTAAATTGCTATATTGACCACTTTCAGTGGACAATAGCTTACCTGAAACACAACCACGTATAGCTGGTCGAAACAGGAAAAGGAGCATGAACATCCTGATTATTGGGGACAATCTAAATGGCCAGAACTGTTGATACAAGGCAGAAGACATTTAGTAAAATTTGATACGTGTTGCAAACAGTATGTGGTCAAGTTTGACCACATACTTTGTGTTTGAAGTCATTGAGAAATATACAGCCTCATGCCCAACATAGCCCTACTTAACCACAAAGATTCTTCACTGGAATGCCCTCATGCATTAAGAATTTATAAGCATTTGTTGTTGTTTGTTAGTGGAAAATCTGCAGGGCAGATTAGACAGACACAGGTGTTTGTCATTGTAATTAAGAACCTGCGTAATTGGCTGAGAACATGAACAGAAGGGAAATGTTCAGATTTGTCCAGGAGCCACCAGGTGGCGTCTCTCTCTCACATCTCTCTGCTGCTTGATCAGCATCCGGGGCCTCATTTATAAAACAGAGCGTAGATTCCATCCTTAAACGTTGAAGAATAAAATAATAAAATGAAGAATACACAACAATAACACAGTTCTTTGATCAAAATTTATTGGATTTTGTCCTCAAACAAGTATAAAATATAAATCTGTTCAAAATCAAGCCATAATCAAGCCACAGCCTCAAAAACAGTTGGGATTTAAATTAATAACATTGCACAAATGGTCTGTTTAAAATGTAAGATAAAATGTCTAATAGCATGCATTCTGATGCCAACACAAATTAAGTCCATAAACCCTCTTATCAAGCATCCCCTCTAGTGTCCAATTTAGCAAGAACTACTGCGATGAGAATATTACAAATATTCAGTAAAACTAAATCCAGATTTTTTAAGATTATTTGTTCAAAAATGTAACAAAACAAAGCACATAACACCTAGAATACAATCACTTGTCAGAGGGGTTTTAAATACCTACTTTAATGAGGGTAATCTTAAAACAGAAATATAAATACATTGAACAATTAGCAGGTGCATCTGCAATGCATTTAGAATGCAAAATAAAAAAATATTTTTTGCTGGATGATAAAGGATGTATATAAAAAAAAAGTCTGATTTAAATATTATCAGCACTAGGGCCTAGATTGAGCCAAAAACAAAGACCTTATCAAGCCATTGGAATCATGTGTCAACAGTAACATCAACCTTCCTAGTCACAGGAGAAGAGGAATACAGAGTAATAGAAATATAGCAAAGTATACAGTTATGACATGAGCATAATAGGACAGCTGTTAACTACTCTGAACACAATGGTAGCACTTAGCTCTACAGCACAATGTTAACTAGGATACACAACCAGTAGAATCACAACTCATGAGCAGATATAGTGAAAACAAGAAATCGAAGGAAATACTTTGACAGTGGGTTTGCGTCTTGCAATAGGCCTAATCAATTATTTTGTGTGCGCTTGAATTTAATTAATGATAATGCATTTGATCAAAATAAAAAATAGGTGCCACTTATACGTTTGCTTTATTTTGATAAACACCAGAACATTCCTCAGGCCTGGTTAACACAGTAAAAACAAGATTTATAGAAATGTAATAGACCATCATTGTTCTTCAGACATCCATTCCCACTTTTTACTGATTGGCACTTATTTCAATTGAGTTCTGATTCCATATGTTGCACAAACTGAAGGCAACTTAAGTACCAAAAAGCCAAACATGGCTACACTGAAACACTTCTCAATTTACAGTTATATCACTAACAAGAAATGTGTGTTGCCTGAACAAAAATGAAATTATGCCCCCCCATAACAAAACCCATTTAAAGGGACCATCTACCAATACCAAGAGAGCACATTGACCAGATACACAGAAAAAGAAAGTCTAATCTTTGAAAACAAAGCACAAGGAGCAGTGTGAGAGTGGAATAAATACACAACACTAATTAAATTATAGTAAAATAAATGGGGTTACTAGGCAAAATAAAATGCCTGCCTGTAATCACTTCATGGTGTGATGAATACAATTATAAGAGTTATATAATGTGGTGGTGAGAGGATTAAGATTTTATAATCACACTTCTAATTACAGTATTTTTAACTTTTTATTGTCATTATTAAATTATTCATAAAATCCACTGCAGGGCCATAACTTGAGAACTACTAAGAGACTTGTACAAGATGTTCAACACAGTATATGAATGTACAATTGTACATTCATATACTGTATTGAACTGATATGCCAAAACAGTAGATGACATCATTAAAGCTATACTAGTGTTTAAAGATTAGCCTTCCGTTTTCCATGTAAACCAGCTCCTACACTAAACCTATATATAAAATGATAAATCTCATTGGTCATTGCATGCAGTACTAAATTATCATCACACATTTTGAATTTGAATCTTTTCTGCTGGCCAGGCACTTGTCACAATAAACAAACCGTTTTGAAACATATCCTACAGCTACTGTAAACAGGTTTTATTCTGTTCCTGACTAAAAATGAATAGAATAAAATAGTGTAACTAAATATGTCAACATATCCACCCTGTTCCATTTCATGGGACAATTGCCTGGTGAATTGAAAACATTCAAATTCTAAATGCCAAGTTTCCATTTAAGGACAGATTCAAACTCTCTATATAAAATGTAGCGTCACATAGGCATTTTTAAATACAATATAAGAAACAGAGCTTGGTCATGCATCAAAACATCAGTTGAGCGAGCCTTTGTTCTCAGACAATATCAGACAGAAGGATATATCGGTGTCTTAATTCATTCAGGCTTTCACCCTCACTTGGCCTCATCAGAACTTGGTAAAATGTTGTTTAAAACAACCATAGCTCGCAGACGTATAGGCACATAGGTTTGTCTTTTCAAAGCTTACACCATTTCTCTTCTTTTTCACAGAGTGGTAAATAGACAGCTTTTGAAACAGTTTGAAAACGGTAGTATTTGGTAGATTGTAATCCCAATGTTGTGCTATTACTTCAGACAGGAAGAGAGAGATAAAGAGTAGTAGCAATTACAATACAATAGCACAATTCTAAAAGGAACAAACTTTAAACGGGATTTATTATGTGCAATTCAGTATAAATAAAGTAGTGGGTGATTGTTCTTGAACAATTTTAACAATATAAACATCAAAATCTTAAATAATACACATTAGAAAAGCGGGGCAAATTGTAAGGTCCTTCGGTCTGAAAAACAGTAATAAAAAAAAAGGCTAAATACTGGTAAAAATTGGATTTGGTCTCTCAGAGCCATTTCATGGTGTAATAAGAGAATAAGGTGCCTAATCGTGATTAATTCCACTACATACAGAAGTGGAAAAAGTGCATTATTACTTTAGTTCAGGTGTTTCATCACCCCAAGTCAAAACATTTCCAAGAAATACTTCCAACAGTGCTTTAGATTTTTTTTTTTTTTAGGATTTAGGATTAGAGACACCTGATCAATTGCTGATGGCAATTATGATGTTAGGATCTATTGTTGAGACATGCTTCTGTCAAAGTCACTAGGCTTGGATTAATACAGTATGAGCCTCATTTACTAAATGCTTCCAAAAAGGAGATGAAGATATGCCTAGCTATAGTGGGGTTTATGAAACACGTATAGATCCCATTGTGTGGGTTTTCTTTGTGTGTTAGATGTTAGCTCATTTTAAAGCATTTACTAACTTCAGTGTAGGAATGTCGCAGAAGATGCATGGTTTACCATTAACCATTAATTCAGAATTGTTAACTATTTAATATTTAGGGAAAATTGTCAAAATGTGTGATGACTATATAGCAATAGAGTAGACTAGACACCCATGGCAAAAACAAAAATACCTTAGTGGGAGGAAATTATTCTCTTTAGAACTCTACAAAATGTAAGTTTCCGAGTTAACATTGTAGTAAATGAGGCCAGTTGTGAATATTAGGGCTAAGTGTAGAATGTGTGCGTTTTGTCTACAATTAAATAGCCATGAAGCTGCATTCCAATCTAGAATGATTTCATCAGACTTGGTCAAAAAATTTGTCTCAGCACTGCTCCTTTTTTTAATAATGGGTTTGGCCTTGTCTTGCAATGGGCATTTTATAATCCACAAATTGTATCCTCAAGCCTCATAGCTCAACACAATATAAAATAATACAATGTCGCTAATTTAACTTTGGCAGTATTCTCACATTTGAATCATATTGGTCTGAATTCTCCTTAAGAGTAACTAAACCAACCAATTATTAAATATAAAAAGAGAAATATTTGGGTATAAGAAAGTGTTTGACTCTTGTGAAAATTGTGTAAAGTTTTTACTGCAAATATGCAGTGTGGCAACATATTTAGGTTAATGCAATTTGCTGCCTGTTAGCTGATTTTGAAAGCAACTGATGCACAGGAAGCATTCGCCATCATTTGGTTAGGACAGCTGGAATTTAAACATCATAAGTCCAATGGAGCAGAGGATGTTAGGGGAGGGATGTGGGGTGTGTTCTAGCCCCTTTCTGCCCTGCTACAGTTTTCAGAATGTTCTAGATGGATGCACTTCTGCTAGAATAAGGGGTTTAGCTACCCTTGGAAAAGGTGACCTTGGCCTCCATGTAAAACATTATAGTACATACATTGTCTGTCCGATTAGGCCTGTATCGGTGAGACGTCTGAACACTTTCAAAGACTCATTGCACATAAGCATACGCTGACATCATGAGCCCACACTTAGAGTACCGTTGAAAGTCGCTACAAAACAATAAAAGTAGGATACGATGTAAACCTGCACCACAAATACACCTACAGCTCAACACACTTAAGGCGCACACTGCATTTTTATCAGGGACATCGCACATCCATCTCGGATTCCTATCAGATTGCCTCATACAGCATGGACGATCCCTTAAACATATTCGCTCACATGATTGGTTGGAACATCTGAAACCTAGGGTGAAATCCTCTGGTGGTGGTGTTATGATGATCAAATTGTTAAGATATATATAATGATTCAGGCCAAATGCGTATATAACAAAAGGGGCAGCAGCTTGCTAGCCCGACTATTGAGATTATATTCTGGAAACCCTGGTCACTCTAGTGTTTGCACAGCCACTTGAATGGCAGACCTGTGGGTGTGAAGGTGCTTTTATTGTCACAATGTTGCAAAGTTAATCCTCTGCATTTAACCAATCCGACGAGGGAGCAGTGGGCAGCCGCCTGCAGATGGCAGCCAGTGTCACTGACTTGAGAGAACCTTACAAGTTTTGTTTTTTTTATAGTGGGTGAAACTGAAGCACCCAGAGGAAACAAAGACACGGGGAGAACATGCAAATTCCACACCGTGTTGCCCGGGAAGGTGGGAAGTGCAATGAAGTCAACGGTTTGTTTCTAAATGTTGATAGACGAAGTGACACAAACAGCTGTAGCAAGGCCGATTGGTTAAAAGCTGTCCAAAAGCTTCAAAATGATAAAGAGGTCTACGCCCAGTAGAAGGAAACGGCTGTTAGCGCTTTCCAATGGAGCGTGGTCAAACCATATTCACAAAGTGAATATTGCACCAGGCTAGCATCCTGCATCACTTCAACTTTATGTATTTATGGAATATAGCAGTTTCTCCATTCTGCCAGGCTTCGTATTTGGAGTGATGCTGCACAGGATTTTCAATGATAACCTAACACTTGTCACTATGACCTACCTACAACATTTAATACACACTTATGATGATGATCATGATGATGACGACGATGAAGAATATGGAGACAGTGAGCTGAAGGTTTTCATGGCTCTCATGGTTTCAACAAGGTTAAAAGTGGATGCTTATACAGTATCAAAAGTTGACCGTCCATGTGCTCCAAAAGGTTGTTTACCTGTTCGGACCACTCCACATGCAAATCAGCGTTAGCTAACCACCGTTTCATATACTACCAGACAAAACTAATGTTTCACAGCGGGCCAGGTTACCATCCGCCCTAGTCCTCCGACCCGGACAGGGATTTCTTGACGCTGCGAGACGGCTCCCAGACCTCGCTTTCGTCAGAATCGCCTCCTTCCTCCTCCTCGTCTTCCTCCTCGTCCTCCTCTTCCCTCTCCTCCCCGGCCGTTGCCGCGGCGCTCCGCTGCTTGGTTGCCACGGTGTCTTCCTGTGGCTCCTCCCCATCGGCGACGCCTCCTCTGTTGCGCCCGGCGTTGTTGGTGGAGGCTGGCTCCTGGAAGGGATCTGAGCCCGTGTCTAAACGCCGCTGGACCTCAGCGAACCACTCCCTCACCTGTGCCAGGAAGAGACACGTTAACGGCACAATCTCCCCCCCCCCCTTTGACTCCCCCCCATCTCCCAACCCTCATTACCTGCTCATAGCTCATGTTGCTCTTGGCGACCAGCTCGTCCAGGTCCTGCTCATTGAGGAAGCGGTGCTTCAGAAAGTATTCCTTCAACACGTCCCGGCCGCTCTTGAACTTCATTGGCTGGGGGGACCTGCTGACCTCGGCAGAAGCCGACCTCCTGGGCTGCTTGCGGGTGCGGGAGCGCCCCCAGCCGCGGTTACGTGCGCGCCTCTTCCGGCCCCCGGCCCCTCCCCCACCCCCTGCCTTGCAGCCCCCGCCTCCATTAAGCCCCGCACTGCTCCCTGCACCCTGGTACTGGAAGAACCACTTGAGGTTGCCGTTCTTCCAGGAGTAGCGCGAGTCTCCGAACCAGTTGACGATGTAGGGCCTGGGCAGGCCGCTTTCCCCGGCCAGGCGGTCGTACTCCTCCGCCGTGGGCCACTGGGTGCGCACGAATGCGGTCTTCAGCACGTGCAGCTGCTCGGGGGACTTCTTGCTCTTGTCCCTGCTCTCCTTTGGGCCGCCGCCGCCACCTGCTGGATGGAGCCGGCCCCGGCCACCAGGCGGAGTCTGGCCGCCTCTGTGGGAGGATGAAGAGGAGGAAGAAGGGGCCGGGGAGGTCACCCCTCCCGCTCTTCCCCCGTCTCCACCGCCACTCCCCCCCCCGGTCTCCTGGCTTCCCTCGGGAGAGCCGGACGACTTCCGCCTCTCCGTGAACCAGGCGTCGATCTCCCGCCGCGTCAGCTTGGTCTCGGTGCGCAGCCGGCTCAGCTCGTCGTCCGTAGGGGCGGGGCTCTTTTCAAAACTCTCCTCCAGGACGACCAGCTGCTCCGGCGTCTTCTCCTTGAACTTCTGCAGGGTGAAGTCCGGGAAGGGGTTCCACGTCTTGGGCCGCGTCTCCCGCGCCGGGGGCGTGCGAGGTGACGCGGGCGTCTCGTCGCTCGAGTCGATGACGATGGTGGCGGCCGAGCCGCCACCGCCCGTCCCTGTGCAGGCCCCGCCCCTGGCCCCGCCCCCGCCGTCGTGGAAGACGATGACATTGTTGTTCTTGGAGTTGCGCTGGTTGTAGCGGGTGTCGCTGAACCACTTCTTGATCTCGCCCTTGGTCAGGTTGGTTAGCTTCATCAGGCGGGCGATCTCCGCGTCGCTGGCAAAGTGGTTCTTTAGGTAGCTGGCCTTCAGCTCTGCCAGCTGCTCTTTGGACTTTTTGGGACGCATGCTGAACGTGTCGGCGCTGAGGGCAGAGTTCTCCTGAGGGGTAGATGAGTTTAGGCTCAGGAAATACGGGTTACACTTATTGGTTTCATGCTACAGTACACACATACAGTTCTCTGCACATCTCTCTTGGCTATAATAACAACAATAATAAACTTTATTTGTATAGCACCTTTCATACACAATGTGCGACTCAACGTGCTTTACAGTTAAAAACATTTGAACAAAGGATGAAGGGAACAAATTAAATTAAACAAAAAGAAATAAGAAACAATGGAAAACTAGGTAAAAACCAAGGAATTAATAAAAACCAGTATTGTCTGGGTTTCCACCAAATGTCTTTTGAGGGCCTTGTCCCCCTGGGTGTTTCAGCCCCTAAAGGGCCTTATCCCTATGGATGTTTCACCCCCTAAAAGGCCTTATCCCTTTGGGTATTTCACCCAACCTCTTTTAAAGGGCCTTTATCTTACTTTTTAAGAAGGACTCTGACCTCCATGTATTTCAACCCCCTTTATCTTACTTTTTAAGAAGGACTCTGACCTTCAGGTATTTCAACCCCCTTTATCTTACTTTTTGAGAAGGACTCTGACCTCCAGGTATTTCAACCCCCTTTATCTTACTTTTTAAGGACTCTGACCTCCAGGTATTTCAACCCCCTTTATCTTACGTTTTAAGAAGGACTCTGACCTTCAGGTATTTCAACCCCCATTATCTTACTTTTTAAGAAGGACTCTGACCTCCAGGTATTTCAACCCCCTTTATCTTACTTTTTAAGAAGGACTCTG
>JAODOY010060082.1:0-17426 GCA_025399855.1 Forbesichthys papilliferus
AATGGCTGTGTGTTGTGTTATTTTGAGGGGACAGCAAATTTACACTGTTCTACAAGCTGTACAATCACTACTTTACAGTGCAGAAAATTGTCATTTCTTCATTGTTACATGAAAAGATATGCTCACATATTTGCAAATATGTGAGGGGTGTACTCACTTTTGACCTCTATTGCTAGTTGTTACCTTAGTGACTGATTAGTTCAAATGGTTCAGAGCCTGCCTCTGGTGAGCAGGTGAGGACAGCTACAAAGAGGTTCAGACACAATCAAGGAACATTAAACAGTACTCAGCCCAAGCCAGTGTTACTGTTGCTTCTGTCATGCCACCATTTAAGGTGGCTCAGACCATTTACATTTAATAGGCAGTATTGACAGGGTAATAGCAATCTTTCCACAGCTTATATTTAAAGAAATCTGTATGTTTACTCCATTCTGAAAAAGACTGCTGAAAGCTACTCAACACTTTAGATTTCTTTAACTATTTAACAAGAGGCACAAGTATAGTTCTGCCAAAAGATTAAAACAGGCTACAGTCAGTTTTTTAGTTTTCTGAAGAACTTTACTTTAAAAGCAGATTGCAGAGGACAGTTGTAACATCATTCTCAAGGCAGCCGCGATCGTTCATCATTAGTTAGCTTGCATGCTGTTATTGTACTTCAATTGTTGTAACAATATTAACAAATCTTGTAGGATCCGATAAGAGATTAATGTTTTTCGGTGTATTCTAAGAAACACTTGACATGATACTTTTGCCAGGAAATTGAAGTGGATCATCTGGTTGATAATAGACTGATGAACTTTAAACTTTGACCTACCGTGACGTACATTGTCATGGTAGGTCAAAGTTTAAAGGTCATCACGTGCACATGCACAAAGAAGATTGATTCAATTTACATGAACTGCATTTAATCTAATTTGCAGTCATTTGTTGAAGTTAAACTGGGAATGAGGAAAGAAAATATTTGAAGTGATAACAGGTAGCCTGCTGTCTACACTCATTTTTCATCTCAATTTCACTGGCAATGGAGCCAAGATACACATCAGCCAATCTGCCAGACAGAATAAGAAATACAGATGCATCCAAACCCACTATACACACATGAACATGCATGCATCCACTGTAGATTTAAACCTACCCACTCAAGCATGTCCTACCAAAGTGCTGTAAAGAGGTGAGGAAATGCATTGGGAGCCAAGAGCTTAGCTTATTATTGCTTAGAGTTAGAGGGCCAGCCACGGTGTTACTGAGGCCTTACTGATGTCTTTTATATTGTCCAGAAAGGACTCTCTGGTTTTACAAGAGCCCTGGAAGCACCATGCATCCTGTCATTTTAATCCTAGTCAATCCTTCTCATGCAGGCTAATAATGGCCTTGGATAATACAATAAAAAACACACAACAATGTATATTGATGTTATTACTTTATTATTATTATTACTTTAATAAAATAATGAATGATAAAACAAACGTAATCTTTTAAGGGGCGTATTTTCCAATGGTCATCAATGAAAAATAGTTTTTTGGCAGAAGAGGAAGAGTGAAATGGAACTCTGACTGGTACTGTCTGGTGGTCCATAAGGGTACTGCAGCAAAAAAGCCCATTTCCCTTTGATTACCATTAAAAACACACATTCTAAAACTATTCTAAACCTTACTTGAACTTTATATTTTTTTAAAGCCATCTAGAGCCCAGGAAAGATCATTTTGCGGGACATCATCACAGGGCATGACGGCCATTTGAATATATGTGTTCATGGAGGTTTCTGGTGGACGTGCCCAGAAATCACCGAAATTAAGCTGAAAGTCAGGAGAAGAATTCTGTGCCTCTGAGCACCTTTCCATGAACTGAATGGCCGCTATTGTGTGAATCCAGCACTGTATCCAGTTGTTATAATACATCCTTAGGTTAAATTCTCGTGCCACTATGTACCACCACTTGTGTGCTAATATCATGCAGTAAAAATTGCCTAGCAACCTGAATTACATGTTTTTCGTTGTATGGTAGAATGAGTCAAAACTTACCATGCATTTAAGGAACTAACTGAATCACATTCTAATTATTAATTAAAAAAACATTGTGTGTTTGAAAAATCAAGTATTTCTCTAGTGATTAATTCGCTTATATTTCTAGGCCAGTGTCACATTGTTATGATTGTGATACTATTGTCATGGCAATCAATCATACCGTGATGGATACATATTTTGTCTTCAGATCCATTTTAGATGACAGGTTTGCCCTGTTGTGGTTAGTTTCACACTGAGCGCGCAATAAGTATGCATTACATCGCCCTTAAATCAATTTAATTACCAACATGACACACAGTGGCAAAGCAATCCAAAATCACAGATTTAAACTCTGCTTTTATTCCCTGTTAGACACACCAGCGTGTTTCGATGAGCCGATTATTTGGGGTTTGACTTGGTTCCAGCCACAGTGCTTCCTCTGATCACCTGCCTAGCGCCCGGTTCCTACCACATTTGTCAGCACTTGACAAGGTAGATACTATCGCGTAGCACGTGCAGCACATTTACCTCCGTGTTACTAGAGGCGTTGATATTATCATGCGGAGACAGATCTACACATTGGCCAGAGTTGAGGATGCCACATGTGTCAACACAAAGAACATGCTTACAATTTCTCTCTCACACCTGATATTCAGGTGTTTTTATCCCCATCACAAAACGGAGCTCACAGCTGCTTCGCTACTAGCTTAAACGTCTTGTGCACACACTCGCACACAAGTCATCTCTCTTTTGCAAGCGCATCTTGATTACAGTGTGCAGAGGTGGTAGTTGGAGGTCTGCTCGTCCTTCTTTGAGGTAGCACCGCTGATGTGGGTGGGCTCGGACAATCGTCATGTCTGGCAGATTGTAATTTAGGGTTGAGGCTATGGTTTGCACTGGCATAAGTTATGGCTGCTGCTCGCTTGACTTGAGAGGAAGTCGTCGGCAGGGATGTCACCCAGTCTGTCTGTGTGGATCTGGATCTCAGTGTGGATTGCTGGATCTTAGTGGGAGGTCATGGCAAAAACGATTTTAGTTTTGTATTTATTTTGTATATGGCAGTAATATTTGCAGTGTGCAGTACACTTTCTCTTTTTGTAAATCACTATTTACCATGCAAAACCAAATTTGGTGTTGAAGTTTAAACTTTCTAATTTCTTACATTTACTTAAATTCTTCCTGCTTTCTTTTTTCTTTTTTTGAGGGCATACATTTTCTCCAGTCCACTTACTTTTAAAGGGAAACCAGTAAACAAATAGTAGACTTAGGCGAGAGAGAGAGAGAGAGAGAGAGAGAGAGAGAGAGAGAGAGAGAGAGAGAGAGAGAGAGAGAGAGAGAGAGAGAGGCAAGTGGAAAGGGAGCAGGATGAGACAGGAACCTGGGTGAGGCGGTTGTTTGAAGCTAAACAAGCGCACTGCGTATCCTGAGGAAGTGACTGAGGCCAAACATGGGGATAAAGAAGGGACTGTTTCCCATGCAGCAGTTTACAGCACTATGGTTGTGACTCTGTGTGTGTGTTGTGTCTTATTTGTGCCGTGCACATTACAGTGCTTGACACTCTACGCTTCATTTTCACATTGCACACTCGCCTCTGTAATCACAGCTTGCCCCGAGTACAACCCTAAGCCCTCTTAAAGTTCACAGTCCCCACCTCTCCCCACCAGGCCAAGACGGGTGTTTGTTTTTATTTCCCCAGCTCCATAAACGCCACGCTGATATGAGAAAGGCTGCTAACGAGCACTCTAAGGCTTCGAGATAATAATGCAGTGTCTGCTTAAGTGACAGTAGTCTAGAGTCTCCTGGGTGTCATACATCTGAGCTTTACCAAGTGGGGAGGGTAGGAGGGTACAGTAAGGGAGGACTGATTCAGTGTGTGTGTGTGTGTGTGTGTGTGATTTGCACGTGTTATTGTGTCTGTGCGGTTGCGTGTGGTTTGCAAGGCAAGAGAAACCCTCTAATGAGCGAGCCAGCAAACCGGAGGAGCCGTCACTCAGGAGTAAATGCATGTTTATGCATTTGTGCACATTTGTACACATGTGCATGAGTATGCATACACATGCCCACTATCGCTATCTGTAATGACACAGAATTGTGGAACCTATCGCCTCCCAGACTAAACTCAAATGAAGTAGCAATGCACAGATTACACAAGTGTGTGTGCGTGTGTACGGGTTGGTGGGGTGTGCGCTGCGTGCACGCACACCCACTCTCTGTCTACAGTATAGTCTAGACTCCTTAAAGGGCAATATCGAGCATACTGTAGTTACATTGCAAATATTACTAGCAAGCTGCTGCTAAACGTGCCTTAAAAAGCATGTCTTATTCATTCCAGTGGAACCCACGGTTGATGTGGTTCTGAATCTACAGTATCAGTTGTTATCCTTCTATTTTCACTTCCATTTATGCTAGGTTGTTTTCTTGTAGAATCACATTTTATGTATATTTCACATTTGAATCCAAAACATCAGCAGAGGTATAATTGAAATGAAACTTGTTTATAGTCCACACATATTCTTTTTCAGTTTAGGGATGTCTTAATATTGAGGGTTTAACAATAACTCAGCACACCTTTAACTACTGTATGTGTGGATCAGCTGATAATGGCTAATGAGGGCTAAGAATGGGAGATAAGAGAAAGGCAGTAGATTTGAAGACAAAAACCTCGTGAGAGAACTGTGGTGTCTGAGACAAGGGGAGGGAATGGTTAGCCACGTTACATATGTGTTAAGGACATGCTTGTCTTGAAATGATTAGCAACATCCCTGTAGATATTCAAATAGGCTTCAGTGCGGTTTGGATGTGCTCAGAGTGGTGAAACCAGCAGGGGGCTGTCCAACAGGACGTGACTCGGAGCCGACAATTGACAACATTATCCACCGAATTTCTGAGTTTTGGGCCACCTCAGCATATAATGGGATGAATATATCACAGGCCATTGGCCAATCTCAGTTTGAGACGCCCTTTGTTGTTATGTGAGCTGTAAAATGGACTTCACGCAAGGGTGTTGGAGCATGTTTATGCTCAGCACCACATACTGTACCTGGATGGCTGGATATTAGAGAAACAATCCAGCCCACACGTGGATAGCAAGAATATTGGTAATTTAGCTGATTTAACTGATTTGCGTTTCCATTACCAGTTTAACCACGCTGAGTTATACTGGGCGAGAAGGGCCTGCTCTGAAGTAGGGTAGTGATGAGTCTTTCTCAAAGAGTTTGTTCAAAATTAACAATATTTTACTGAATATGAAGCTTTTGATTCTTGTAGAGCGTCACGGCACAGATCGCCAAGGAAGCAGGGTCGGTCTTCCCATTAGGCAAGGTTAGGCAGGGTGGCATTAATTTGAGGTGGCATTGTGACAATTGGTTCCGCACCCCTGATCAGCGTAAAGCTGTAAATAAAACGAATTTGTTAAAGGCACAAGCTCAAATCAAAACAATATCCCTCTGCGATGCTGCCCCACATGTTGAAATGCATTGCAAAGCCTAACATGTTGTTGCAAACACTGTTCGCTACTTTATTTATATTCCTATTATGGAGCCAGGGCTGTGTACTGTTGAAGTGCCATATCATCTTTTACAGAACAGTAAGATTGAAAAATGTGAGGAGATATTTGGTGAATTTGAAAAAAATTGTATCATCTTACAATTAGCTTGCGATGGCTGGCTATAGGCTGGGTTATGGACATAGGCTAAAGCCTTTTCTTATGTCAAGTCAAGTCAATTTTATTTATATAGCCCTTAATCACATTGCAGTCTCAAAGGGCTTTACAACCTACATACGTAAAGGTTGTCTGGGGCAGCGCTGAATAACCCCATCAATATCCGCCTACTTGACAAGAGAGGTTAGATATACAATTATTTGCCCCACATTATCATTAATATTATATATATTGATTGTAAATATTTTAAATAAATAGGCTGCGGTTACTTCTTAAAATAAATGGGGTGTATGTATCAGACGTTCAGCAGAGTTGCTTATGTGACGTAGTGCTAATGGACGGAAGAGGCTCAGACTACAGTACCTATAGCCTAGACTATGTGTCTGCAATGGTCGAGTTATAGCCAGTCGTGCGTGGATGTTGTTACAATGACCAAGTAAAATATATAACAGCCTGAAAATCCACGATGACAAATCGCTACCGCAGTGCAATATTAAAGTAATGCGTGATTGACTGAAGATAAGCTCGTCATCAGTTAAAGAGACACATTCAAATGGGTAGCTGTTGTAATGGAAATGCAATGTTTAAATACGCTGGGCTGGCCGTGCCGTGCCAAGGGACTTTTATAAGCAGTGTTCATGTCCGAGCACTGCATATCTTTGGGACATGGATTTGAAAGAGCTGACCAGTGAGGGATAGATTACAGCATTATTTTAGGTCTTGTATGAGTCTGGCTTAAGAAAGTCTTTTAGAATTGGAATGTGAGGGTTGTGTTTGGTTTGCGTCTGGACAACAGGACAGGAGGCTAAACCTGTATGCACAGCCAGAGGGCAGGATTCTTGCTTTGCTGACGACAGAGTTTGTTGGTTTGTTATCAAGGCTATTAGCCCTTCCACATCAACAGATTAACACTGAGATCATATGAGTTGTTCTTTCAGGCATGTAATACTATAGCTGTAACACAAGTGTCATGGCCAGTTACTGAGTGTTTTGGGGTGAACGTAGACACATGTTTAAACAATTCCTCCTGTTAGAGTAGACACATCGTAGATAGGGCTGCGTGGGCAAGCCAAGGGGCTCATTCTTGCTAAATTGAAGGTGTAATGGAATATGTGTGTGAAGCTTCTCAGGGAACATATTGGAAGGCGTTTAAACTGGCATCACCTAGGGGCAGTCCATGGATCTAACTGTGTGAAGAGATGCAATACAGGGGTCAGGGCTAGACACTAATTCTAGTAAACCTGTAAAAAAAGTATTTTGTTCCCCAGACAGTGACTCAGCACTGACTGTTTTGAGGGTTAACATGATGCATGCTTGGTGAGTCAACCATATCTGCTGTTGGTTAGAATTATACAACATCTTCCTTATTGTGTCTCGTTAAAATTGGGACATCCTGTGCATTCTGGACCTTGGTCATCATATAATGTGCCTTTGATTTGTGGTATGAAATATGCAGTCATGCATTTCCATCTTTGTGGCAGTTGATTTTTGATGCTGCATGGGATAGATCATAGAGCGACTCATAATCTCTGCATTGTGCTTTGGCTGGAGGAACAGAGGGATGCTGGGAGTGATAAACTAACAGGGTTAACGTCTGCTCTTACTGTTTATTTGCCCAGTAAGGAAGTGACGAAACATATTGCACTCATCTGTTGCTTGGGTTTATTTGTTCAATCAATGTGTGTTTCAGATTCATTCCAATTTTAACAATTTTTCCTTTTTGTTGGTTTCCAATAGATTTTAATTCCAACCTCTTGAGCCTAAAAAAAAAAGCTGCAATGATGACACACTCACTGACCTTTTTTAACAGATGTGCTGTGTGGGGCTAGTAGCGTGTTAGGGCCTGACACAACTTCGAGGTTATTGTTTGATTGTGTGTCCTCATCACGCCAGTACAAACTATTCATTCTTTTTGGGTGGTTTGCGTGCATTTTTATGCCCTTCTCTTTATTATTGTGTAATGGATTTTTATTGCAACTTTAATTTCAAAGTAAAATTACAGTTGAAAGAAGAGAGATGTTAATGCTTAATGTGTCATTGAATTATGTTTCCTTGAAATATCTAAAACAGCGAATGTGCCAACTAAAAAAAAAGAGCATTTACGCAATACTGGATGGAACAGTAACCTAAACATCCCCATTACTGTAAGTCCAACCTATCAGCTAAGTGAGAACGTATTCAGCTGTTTCACAGCCTGTCTCTGGGTCTCTGTGCTGAACTGTGAACTCTGAGAGTCCCCTGGCTTTCACACCAGCTGTTTAGGTTGAGTGAGGCAGTGTTTGGCCTTCACAATGCAGTCCCACTCCAGCCGGGCTTTCCTCTGCCCAGTTCATTGAGAAATGTTTACCTATATACAATTGCATCCGCTGGGCTGCTCCCAAAGTGCAATGGGTTAATGGGAATATGTCACTAGAACGTGTGTTAAATGAAAATATGTTTACAGCACACTTACAAATACCTTTCCAAATGTAAGGAACATTTAATCTAATTTGATTTGATCTACATTCAAACAACAGCTGGTTTTCAATATACAGTAGTGTAACGGGCGGGAGCGGGCAAGGCAGGTACCAGGTGCAAGAGTTGTTAATAAACAATAATCTTTAATGGGAAACGCACGCTAACACACACCATACACGAAACAATAACCGACAAAGGAACAAACAGAACCCCCACCCTAAATACCAAAGCAAAACCCCCAGGTGCAAACGATACACAATCAGTGCAAACACCCGTGAGACAAGGAGCGCTAGGGAAGTGCACGTCTGGAAACCGAGGGCGGGAGCACGCAGGCCCCGGTAACGGTGGGAGGGGGTGAGCCGCCCATCGGCGGTGCGGCCCAGACCGTTACAAGTAGACCTATTATGTGTGTGAATATATATCTATACATCCCTCAGATATGAAGATTTCTATAATTCGTGAAGAATCTGTGGTATGAGATACAATATGTGGCACAGATGTTGGCGATCTGCTGCTTCTAATGTGAGCACAACCCTTTTCATATGCCTTGCTGTAAGTAAGGGTTTAATTATTAGTATTTCTGGGAATGCAATCCCAAGAAATGCATCAAATCCTACGTGAGATATGTGATATGTGTAACTTTAGAAAATGAGACCTGTTTGACTAATTGAACAAATCATTTTTACTTAAACAGAGATAGTGTCAACCTTTATACAGTTTATATTACAGGAAAGATTGATTCAGCTCGGATACGTGACCTCCTGGTGAAACAGTTTATTATCATATGATCTGGCCAATCACCCAAGAGTCAACTGGATGTGGTCAGTGTTGATTTCTTGTTTGTAAAACACTTGAGCCTGCTGTATTTTAGATATAATCTAAAATATCCTTCACGTGAGACCAAAACCTTTTTAATCCCTACTAGACCAGTTTTGACCCAAGTACCATACTGGGCATAGACATACAGTACATTATATATGCATTGTCAGGTCTATTATGAATGTCCTAACAGCATAAATCAGCACGTCAGCCGTTACTGTAGCTTCCCTCAGGTTGAGGCCACATGTGTGCTAGTAGAGCTTTGAACTCTTGTGGGATTAAGTGTGTCTGGCGGAATTTAACCTTTAGCATGGTGTGGTGAGGTTATCTGATCTTGTCTTTCTTTTTTGTCTACAGATGTTTTTCTAGATTTGACGGAAACCCATTTTGTCAGAAAGGTTTCTTAAAGGGGAAAACAGAGATTATTTTACGGCCATTAGCAAAACAATGCTGTTTTGGTTTCAAACACCAGGACCAGAGCAACCCCTCGACCTTAGCCCAGTTTTCAGCTCTCTGACTGTGCACTCCTGTGAGCAATGTGTGTGAAGTGTGAACTGCTTACAACGTGATGTGAGTGTATCGCCGATGCATTGCCAATGGCAGGTTAAATATCTATACCTGTCTGGGAGTCCAAATCCTGTAGTGTGATGGGTGCTGTGACTGGAAAAGCCAGCAGCGACGACCTACAGCAATGTTTAGAGAGCTAATGCCCCTTTCTCCTGCATTGCTGCAAATGGCCCAACTCTTAACTCACTGCTCCTTCATTGATTATTTCCTCAGTCTGTAAAAAGAAAGTGCTACTTATCTGTGGGGGGAAAGGTTAATGGGAATCCTGCTATTTTCTGAGGGTTCCACAGACCTTCTAGTGGACTACTAAAAACATAGGTTCTGGTGTAATTTCTTAAAATGATAAACTTAAAATAAATCCCTCGATCGCCCAGAAATTACCCTTAATAATGTATTTGCATTTTGATGTCTGGAAGGTCACTGGTTTGTGTAGAAAATATATCTGTATTTCATTTAGATATTCAACAGAATCAAAGATTCAAACCATCCATTCTCCACTACAGTGTACTTTGTTGATGGTCTCTAAATGCGTGTAGCTCTGCTGCTGGAAAGCCAAAACGATCACTGCAATTTAGAGTGCACTTAAAGGAAAGTGGTCTTCTCTGCACTTTTTGATTGTGAGTTATCGAGGTCAGAAATGAAGACCTGATATGTGAACGTAGGCCTACTGTTGGGCTATTAAAGTTAGAGAACCAAAGAAAGTATACAGTAATATAATTCAGGCAGATTTTACATTAGATAAGTTACCAGCTGTCACTCGACTTGTTACATTGCTGTGGCTGGGGGCAATAGATGCGGATGTAGGCCCTCTAAATTGTAATACGTGTTACAGCAATATAATGGAACAAAATAATGTAGCTTTTTTTTTTCTAGTTTACTACTAGTAGCTTAACAACATGTAATTGGCTATAGCTAAGGCAGGCTATCTTCCTTGCAGTTTGTTATGCTTTACGTGAAGTCGAAAGGAGCCAGTTTAGGTGGTACGGACATCTAGTAAGGGTGCCCCCTGGGCGCGTCCCTTGGGAGGTGTTCCAGGCACGTCCAGCTGGGAGGAGGCCTCGGGGAAGACCCAGGACCAGGTGGATAGATTATATCTCCACACTGGCCTGGGAACATCTCGGGATCCCTCAGTCAGAGCTTGCTAATGTGGCTCGGAAAAGGGAAGTTTAGGGTCCCTTGCTGGAACTGCTGCCCCCGCAACCCAACTCTGGATATGCAGGAGAAGATGAATGGATGGACTATATTTGCATACCCCTCCCTCCTCATGTATATGTGGCTATGTGGTTATTACGAATGACAAGTTTTTCAGTTAAAATCGTGAAGCCTTAGAGATGCTGTCTCAACGAATATTGAGACAGAGGGTTTATTTGAACAAACATGTTTAATGCAGATTGATGTACAGAGAACACATTGTTTTTCACATCTCGCTCAGAGTTAAGATGGTTCTGCTGCCTGTTTGGAACAAAATATTCTTTGATTGTCTTCCAGCATTTTGGTCAAATGGAGTTAATTTATTTTTGTGTGCCTGATTGCTTGCCAACATTGCAAAAAGACTATGAATAGCTAAAATGTAATACTGTAAATAATTATTTGTGTCTGTGTGTTTCCAAAAGATAAAAGACAAGCATTGCCTCAGACAGGGGTGGCCAAACCTTTTTGGTCACAGGCCAAAAGATTATTTTCAGACTCCTCGCGCGCCACATCATTTTTCAATTTTTTCTTTTTTTCAGGAAAATCTTAGGGGTTAGACAATTGTATTTCTAAACGGATGGGGGACTGAGCAGATAAAACATTTATTTGTGATTTAATTAGGCTTATTATGTTACCTGTATACATTAGGCAATTTATCTGTACCTTTTTCTTCTGTAGCACATTATAACAACACCGTGATAAAAACATTAACCGGGATAATTTTGGTCACTATAATCGTGATCATGAAATTCTCATACCGTCTCGTATCCAAACCTCGCCGAGTGCACGTGTTCAGAAAATGCCCCTATTTGGCTCTATGTAACCACTGCCAGTAGGGTAGTCAAAGCACAAGTATGGTGGTTAATGCCAAAGCAGATCCAAAGAGGAGTAGGTTTCTATGGACACTAGATAAGGCAATTCAATACATTATAAATAAGACAAACCCCATATCCCCTTAAGGAAGTCCTATTTCCTTCTCTCAATTAATAAATTGACAAGGTTTTTAAAACAAATGCCGGCTATCAAAATATATTCTTTAGAATTAACCCCTTATCGATTTTCTATTTCAGAATCAGTATTAATGATTTATAAAAAAGTCCACGCAATGTGGAGTAAAAATAGACTTGAATGGATTTTAGCTACCGCAGATTTTTTAAGGGTCATAAAAATAGAAATGCGCAACTTAAATCATTACAACACATTACTCATGAGCCAACAATAAAGTTTTTGGTAAAGCTTCGGGGGCCGCAAAACAATCTGCCGCGGGCCGCAAATGGCCCTTGGGCCGTAGTTTGGACACCCCTGCTTTAGGATATTCTGTATGATCTTTTTGCCTCTTATGGCATTCAATGTTGCACAATGAGAATTACAGACTTGTCTTTAATCCTTAGCATGAAGTGAAGAAAGGCTTGTGGGTATTATAAACCCCTAAATGATGAATTGAGAATAAACATTGTAAATAAATATATTAATAAATAAAGCTTTTTGCTCAATTTTATCATGTTTGTTTCTGATGTTAAAAGTAAAAAGAAACGTATGCATTTAACGGGGCGGGGGAGGGGGGGATTAGTTTAGATATAGTAGGCAGTTGGTAAATATAATTAATTGTTCTACGAAAATATTCAGCTATTTTCTATTACAAATCAATAAATGCTCCTCTCGACTGTTTGCCATGGCAACTTCTCCCAAGACGAGACATTTGTCCTAAGCTTGTCTACCTCACCCATAGGGTGACACCCCTCTCTGACCACAACCAATGGAAGATAATGCACGGTTGACATTTGGCCCCTCCCTATGAGATGTACATTTTGTTTTTCACTCCTGACCACCACGCTCCCAGGAAAAGACAACATTCTTCCAAATGACACGGTTGTAGACTTCCGATTACAGCCCTGTCACATACAATACTGGCGTGTAAACATTTGATGGGGAGAAAGAGAGAGGGAGCGAGAGAAATAGACAGTGAAAGAGAGAAAGAAATTAACTTATGGCTGGGGGACAGATGGGTGCGTGGGCAGCCTTTTGTTTGCAAACAGAAGTCAGAGCATTGGTTAGATGGGCAATCATGAAGCAATAATATAACTGCCATGCCTTTAGTTACACTGTCTCACAGCAAAGGATCTCAAAGGCCTGGGCTGAATTGAATAAATTATTATTTTCAAACATTCTCTTCTCTCCCACGTCTCATCTCCATTGTCTTCTAAAAATAATGTTTGACTACTTTTTAGAGTTGTTAACAGTCACCCACACAACCTCTTGTGATCCTGCGGCCTGTGAGAGGACAGTCAGAAGGCTGGCTCTCTCTTGGCTTCCTGACCAAAACGTGTGATCATTTTAACCCCAAGCCTCTCACATGGTCTGGAGCGAAGACGGCATTTTGGAAATAAACTTGGAATTTAGTTTAATTGCAGTTTACAGTTTTAGGAGGGGCAGCGTTCTCTTCTTTATTTTCTTGCATAAATAGAGAGTAAGCGAAGGCCAAAGACATGAGGTTTGGAAGCCACAAAAGAGGAACAACGTCAGAGGCATTGAGGACAAGTCTTAGCTCCTCAACACTCCCTATGGCCAGCCTGGCTGTCCCTGTGGGAGATTGTATTCTCTACACACCAAATGCATCAGGTTTATTAGTCCACTCAGGCTATTAGGTTGCAGTAAAACACTCAGGGTAGTTTAAACTGTTGTGTGTGTTTTTCATTTCTTCACATGCTAAATGTTCATACTGTAGCCTTGGTGTAGCAGCATTTATGTTTGTCATGTGCCCTAGTTGTGTGTCTAGAGATCTAACCCGCCTAAATCATATTAAGCTTCACTTTAGCACTTTGAATATAGGCAAGATTTTATTTATGTATTTTTCATGTTATTGCTTTATAACATACTGTTATGAAGCAATGCAAACTAAGCATTGCTGTAGATATCCAGATGTTTTCTTAATTTGTCTCTCCATTTCTCTGATGGTGCTTTCAATTTGAACTACAGAAATAGTTACAGCTATACAAAGATCATAAATGCTTCACCTCCAATGTGTCCATGTTGATCACGCAATGCTAGTTTATATGGCAGTCTGTAGAAATCTCATAAAACGGAGAAAGTGTCAGTCTGTATTTTTGACATTACTTCTACTCTATCATGTTTATGACATGGTTATTGGGTGGCATTCACATTCAGATCTATTAAAATACATTACATTTGACCTAGCAGGCACAAAAACAATTTTAAAAAATTACATTATTAGTGCAGTACTAGTCTCACAGAGCCAGCCTGTCCTTATGTAAAGTTTGGGCAGTGGGGAACCGTCATGGCCCTCTAGGTATGATAGTGTAAAATAGAATATCCTATTTACTAAGTAATCTATTTTAATTCTATCAATTCATAATTTGACAATCATTAATGTTTCTGACAAAGTCTTCTCTTCAAATCTGTCTATTTTGTTTTTGTTTAAATGCAATGGGTTAAATAAAACATGCTGTCTCAGTTGCTATGCTCATGCAGCTCTGTGATTGGTGCTGTCCTCTATAACTTTACAGAGGTAAGCGTAATGAAAAACATATTTCAAATGACAATAAAATTCACCAATCATATCGTCCCTCTAAATGGGTGGGCTTTTCCGCCTGCTGTGGGGCACAGGATCATGTGATCCTCTAGGTCACTTTATAGCTGTCACCCCTCCTGTTGTCCCGGGATCAGTGTTGCCAACCTAGCGACTTTGTCGCTATATTTAGCGAGTTTTCAGACCCCTCTAGCGACTCTTTTTCAAAAAAGCGACTAGCGACAAATCTAGCAACTTTTTCTGGTGTTACTGGAGACTTTTGAAGACTCTGACGTGAAAACATGAATCGTTCTCCATCTTGTCCTCCAGCAGCAGGTGCTGCCGTGGGCCCCCCCTATGAAATGCCAAAAGGGTCACAATTCGCCACTAACTGCATGTTAAACTACCATATTGCGCGTATTTTTTGCCGTTTTGGCCGGCAAAACGCCGTGAAATACACGCGTTTGGTTGTCAACAGAACACGCGTATTTCATGGCGTTCCAGTGACAACATAGCGCTGTGAAATACATGCATTCTCTCATAAACAAATGAGCTCCACCTGTTCATTTACATAGCCAGTAGATTTTAGCTTTTTCCACCCAATCAAAGATTTGAAAATTTAGACCCCATAAGTTCACTACCCATTACGGTCTATTTATAAAATGACATGTCAGTGGTGCAATGTAATATACATTATGATAGCATACTGCTTGAAATACATGCAGGCATACTTTAGAATATATCGTTACACTAACTTAATTTCCTCAAATGAAATGCATAGCCTTTCCAATGGATTAATAGCCTAACACAATGTCCACCAGATGGCGGGGCATGTTTTGGTTTGATGCCGCTAGCTGAGCCGCCCTTCAAAATGTTCATGTTTTACTGTGACTTATAAGCTCCTTAGAGAACCATACCGTTAAAAAAAAACAACAAAAAAAAACATTTGTAACGCCACCATAGTGTCTCTTTATGGTTAATTTTGCCGGTCCCAAGCCCGGATAAAGGAGGAGGGTTGGAACTGTAATATAAAAAAACAAACATGAATCGACAGAAGAAAGTAGTTAAATATATTTCGGGTGTTTTTACTCACTTTTTGTCTCTCTCACGACATTATTGCTTATTATGTCATTCACAATGACATGCACATCACACAGCAAATTATGCAAATTAGGCGATGCCGTCATTTATTGACTTCTAGCGACTTTTAGCACAGCCAATAGCTACTTTCCTTACTGAGGAGTTAGCAATACTGCCCGGGATTCTCCCGTATTTTACCCTACCTGCGTAAATGCTGTCCTCCCGTTTGAAAAATGTCCTGTAAATCTCCCGTATTTTTTACCTTACTTGACTTCTTGTAAAGCCTATGTTAAAGTCTGGCGACTGTCAACCAGAGCCATGGAAATAACACGGCTCCGCTGTCAATAATTGTCGGCATAAATGCCGGGCCTATGATGTTTCATATATGTGTGTGTGTGTGAGTGTGAGCAGGCAGGAGGATGCCGCTCAAGTGGGAATTTACTAGTTTACTAGTAGTGTGTTTCAATGGTTACGTTACATTGATGCTCTCGCTCTGAAACTTATGTTTCTTTTTTGTTGAGGATGTTTCTATTGAATCAATATAATTCAGTTTAGAGTTAAAATTATTGTATTCAACCTTCCACAATCAGTTGACACTATGAGGAGGATGTTTCAGATTTATTAGCCACGCTATTTTCAATGTTAATTTTTAATGAAAACTTGGGAGTTTAAATAGAAAAAGTAATACCTATGCTATAGCTTCTAACTCTGCGGTCGTGATGCATGCACATTTACTGTGCACAATGACTTATGTAACTAACCTATAGGCCTATAGATAAGCTCATGTTGAGTGCATGCTTTAATCATATTATGCTTTTTTTTTTCCAGACGAGGGTTGGGACACAGTGCTGGCTACTGCATCAAGATACTTGAAAAGTGAGGTATTTTGATTGACATTCACAACGATCAACTCTGTAACTCAATGACCAAGTCGGCCGTTTAACTTGCAATGAGGAAAACTAAACAACAGGACTTTGGCTGTTTACAGGTCTTGTAAATCTGTAAAATTTGTATGCTATGGTTACTGATTAAAATAAATGTTTAAATATAAATTAGTAAATAAAGCACTGGGCTATCATTGCACCGGAAATTACAGAGACATACTTGTGAGTGACAATGCTATCAGCCAAGGTAAATCGACAGTATTACTTACCGAAAGTTTCAGAGTCCTGTGCCGAGTTTACAGTATACTGTATATATCAGACGTGGTGCTAAAAAACGGAAGAGGCTGAGGCTATTGCAGTACTAACAATAATTTAGCTAAATACAGCTCAGGAGCACATGGTATGAATGAGAGTGTATGTCTTGAATTCCTGCATGTGTTGCCTGCACAAGTTGAAGCCTGGCACAGGCGATGTTGTTCTCTAACCTGACATGCCAGAAGGATTGTTAGACACAGGTTCATCTGGGGGCCGTCCATCAAAACTGTTTGAAAAGGGCAGGCACTTTCCAAAAATAATTGGCATTTGATTGGATTAACCATCTGTCTTCTTGGAGCAATGTAGGTTAGACCTTCACCAGCTAGTTTAATGACATAGTACGTGAGAATATATCACATGTCGTTCAAGATACAAATAAAATTAAGTCCTCTTCCATCCATCCAACATTAACAAAAGCCATGACAAAAACATTTTAGGGAGCACTGGGTAAGAAAAATATAAGATTGCTTTATTTTCTTACCACATTCACAAACTTTATATAATGGTTCCCTCAAAAACAATGATTATAATATTAATAATATTGACTATTTCTTGACTCGCTAACAAAGCCATCATTAGAGTGCAAATACACATTTAAAGGATGAGTATGTAATTTGCTTCAGAAGCACATTTAGTCATATTTCTTGAAATTCTCTGTACACCCCGATAGCAATGACTAAATTAAATGCTCTGACAATACGATTAGAAATATCCGTCATCTGTGAGAGTCGCAGTAAATGTGAAAACCGCACACAGTCATAAAGTTCTTTAAATGATGAGTATGTCATCTTGGAAAAACCAGTAACTTATGCCGGGTATCCACTACACGACTTTTTTGTCTCTCACGTTACCATGTCAGACTAGACGAACATTGTGCGATAAATTCTTGACGTGTCGTGGCAGGGAGACTGGCAACACTACAC
>JAODOY010060093.1:0-17424 GCA_025399855.1 Forbesichthys papilliferus
CCCCGGAAGTGCACCAGGAGCGTTCTACACCTGGGTAATGTGTCTGTAGGTCAGGTTGGAGTTGTCTAAAGTCCCGCTGGAGCCCAGGAGGTGTACCGGGAGCGCTGTACACCTGGGTAACGTGTCTGTAGGTCAGGTTGGAGTTGCCTAAAGTCCCGCTGGAGCCCAGGAGGTGTACCGGGAGCGCTCTACACCTGAGTAATGTGTCTGTAGGTCAGATTGGAGTTGCCTAAAGTCCCGCTGGAGCCCAGGAGGTGTACCGGGAGCCCTCTACACCTGAGTAAGGTGTCTGTAGGTCAGATTGGAGTTGTCTGGAGCCCCGCTGGAGACCCGGAGGTGCACAGGGAGCATTCTACACATACACCAAATCCAGCCTAGAGAGCGTGTTTGTCGACAGCTGGGCAAAAGCATTTGCCAAGGACAAATGTGTACGAAAGAAAAGAGATTAAAAAGTATGTCTTGCTTTGATCTTCAGGGTGTGCCCTGCCAAAAATATATTGTGCCATAGGCGTATATTTCAGGGGGGCTGCAGGGGATATGTCCCCCTCAATATTTAGAACAAGTGCATTTGTCCCCCCTACCTAACAAAAACACGAAAGACGCACATTGGCCGCCCGACGATGTCAGATGTCCTATGTTGGATATTTTAATGTGCTCATTGTGACTTTAACAAAGGCTCATTCTCCAGTAGCAGTTTAAATAGGTTATGGCCAAAATGTTTTATTGTATTGTTTTAAGCCAGCTATAAGTTTATCCTAGATCATCCCAAAACACATATGTTTTGAATATGCAGAAATATTTTAACATAAGCATAAGAGCTATTATATTCCATTAATTAAAATAAATTAATCGTATAGAAATGTATAGTATTTATAATTTACTTCCCCCAAAGAAAAGAACATGCCTAAAGCATCACATATGTTTGATCATACTTACTGCATTATATTCCATATACTTTGAGTTGTGCCAAGGTTCCTGTATGTTTTCCTTTTAAGACATTTCCGCCGTACACTGATGCAGATAAGACACAAATTGTTCCATATGAATACACCAGAATGCAGAAAGTGAAGTGTTTGATTCTTACATTTTCTGGGGGAGGACCCCCAGACCCTTTGATTTAAGGGCTTTTTTATGTCCCCTGCAATGTTGAAAAGAAACCTACGCCCATGTATTGCGTAACACTAAAATAACACTACTGTACATACTGTATATAGTTCTACAGGTACAACACACAGAAACATATAATGATAAAAAGATACGCTTTTCAACCATGCTAAGAAGTGTACGCAATTCAAGTTCTACGATTCCTTTTACCGCTGAAAATGTTTACAGTGTGTGTCCAACAGAGAAAAAAGCACATAGCGTTGTATATGACAAACAGATGCTTTGGGCTAAAACCCCTTTACATCCCATAAATGATAGACCACCTGAATGGAGGGCCTGTGACCTGAAGCTCTCAACTGTTCTCAATCCCCTCGGACTCATCTCCAGTTAGAGGCTGGAGTCACTGATCACATGGCACTGACTGGGGAGCGAACCTAACATGTTTTGATAGTGGGGGGGGGAAAGTGGAGAACCTGGAGGAAACCCACGCAGACACGAGGAGAGAACATGCAAACTCCACATAGAAAGGCAGGGACGACCGGGGTTCGAACCCGGGACCTTCTTGCTGTGAGGCCATAGTGCAATTAATTCTGCAAAAGATTGTTGTTTTGGTTTGGGACTCTTTCTTCTTTGCCCCTTCCAGAGCCATGTAAAGAGAGAGTTGTGTCGTCTACGTTCACTCCAGTGGTCCGTTTCCTCACAGCAATAGCAGATCGTGGAGCCTCAAAACAGTTCCCGGAAGTTAGCCGCAAATTCAGAGTCGGAGCTTTTGAGGGAGCACCCAATAGGGACAGAGCATATTATGTCACACTCTGAAAACCACGTTCACCAGAGAGGGAACATTTTAAATTATTAGCTTTTGAACCGAAAACACCAACAGACAAACAGAACCACACTAAATGCTTTACCTGATCAAAGGTAACCGGACTTAATGTGCACTGTCTCTATGGCATTAAAGGGAGAGTTGTTTTTGTTTTGCTCGAGTTCAGACATCAATAATCTCTCTCTAGCATCGCTGACTCCACCTTTAACTAAAGCATATTCAAGGGTCCCAGCCCACAGGTCAAGAACCGCTGCAGTCTTCATATGCAAGTAAGAGATGTCTCTTTGTTCTTTTGCAATGGACATGTTGCCTGCGTCCCATGCTCATTTAATCACCACTGTGCATGGCTGAGGTGCACACAGCTGGCAGGCTATCTGAGGACTCCGGCTAGGCACAACACATTTTGCAAGCCTTTGCAAATGCTTGCTTCAGACAACAACGTAATTTAAACCATATTTAACAAACCGAGACTAAAACAAGTAATATGGTACAATAAGGGTTTCCATGATTGTAACTTAAATAACTAGTCAACTTATATCCTGTCATCTGGCATTAAATGTCTTATTTATTCAGCTTGAATATAATACATATTGTGTTTTATGGGAGGGGGGAAGCGATATTTCACTCTTTATGTGGACCCAGGGTTCAAGTCAATGGGGAGGTCCACGGATTTCACCACAATACTGCCCATTATTTCGCACTGGGGGCGTTAATGGGTGTTTTGAGTATATTACATTAATTCCCAAGTACCTACGATCAATCTTAAACCCCAATGGTATTTCTGCAGCAAACAGTTTGAGGTCAATAGACTGTGTTTCAAGCCATGCATGGTGGATTTAGCCGTCTGGGGGCCTCAGCCTCCACAGGAAATTGCTGCAGGTGACACGCCCACCTGTAGCATTCCATTTTTGCTCCATTGAAATGCATTACAATGCTCCGAGTCTGTATTCGGACAGAAAGGGAATCTCTTTTTACCGTGTGTGATGGTTGAGAGGACAACCAGTCGTGACCGTCACCTGCATGTGACCGTCACAGGCTACATTAACTTGGAATACAAGAAAGGATCCTGCTGCGGCCCCTAACCGTGACGCCACACAGCAGGAATTTCCTGAAAGTTCAATTTGACAGCTCCACGAGGGCCGAGGAACAGCGAGAAGAAGAGAGAACAAGAGGTGCCAAAGAGAGCGGAGAGAGAAAGAACGTTTTGTCTTCTAAACCTGCAGCCAAACTGATGGAAAAAAAACCATACTTACACTTCAAGCCTGAAATGTCTATCGATGTATCGCAGGGTCAGAGAGGTCTTTCTGGGAACAATTTGTCTTCACTTTGAAACACTATGGGAAGTGCAGTAACCACAGCAACAGAGAAAACTCCTCTAAGGAGAGGATATCCTTCTCGTGCCTCTTGCAAATGTGTCTAACTGACAAACTTTCTTTGTGTCTCTGCGCAAAGACCTCCTCCTGGTTCTCAGATACTTTAGGGAAACAGTGATCTACATAATACATAAAGAAACTTATTCATTAACTAAGTCAACATACTGTATATATAGTCCTCTTGGTTTTGTCATATATTGTCAAGGCCTGGTTCTCCATTCCACTGTGGAATATACTGGTACATGATATTATGTATTTCATTCATTGCTTTTGTAGATGTTGAAAATACATATCAGCCCAACAATACAATACTTAATTTGTAAATGTTAGATTTATTCTGGCATGCTTTACTGACAAGAGCTTATTCCATTGTGAAAATATTAGGCATTCTTTATTTATCAGAACTTAACAAGCGAGAAGGCTTAACCGGAGGCCTGGAGCATTCTTATCAGTTATGTCCAATTTCCCAGAATGCTTCTAGGTATATTCAGAAGCAATTGCATCTTATTTGAGAGATTACTGAGGCAGAGCCAGCTTGATGATTCAAATAGGCAAATACACTTCATAGTTCTCTATTCATATTAAGATTTACAAATATCTAAAACAAATAAGCTTGCATTACAGTACATATGTTTAATTCTTAACAGATAAATGCATCATAAAGACAATCTATTTAGACTGGCTTTACCTAAATAATGAATTATGCCCTTGTCTGATGGCATGCTGCTTTTATGTTTAAATGGAGATGTATTATCACAAACATTCGTGAATAGAATGCTCAGGGCTGCACCTCTATTACTCATGCAGGGACACAAAAACTTTATCTCATCAATAAATCATGCGTCCTCCAATGTTACGTTGTACCCAATGTCTAAAAACAATAATAGCAGACGTTTCTTGATATGGTTTATGATTTCAGACTGCCCTCTACTGTTTGCTTTATGACATTGCGTTTGTCTTCATCTCTTTTGACAACTAACATTTAGTTAGTTCATTAGTTTGTTACCCGCGTGGGTGTAGATTTCAATTGAACATTGAAGAGGGGACATATAAAGCAGGTCCTTCCCCAGAACAATTTGAGATACAAACACTTAGTTTTCTGTATTCTGGTGAATTCTTATGGAAAAATGTGTGCCTTTTCTGCATGCACTTGAAATTAACCCTGGTACAATTCAAAATATATTAAAACTATTGCAATAAGCGTTATCAAACTATGTATTTCTAAATATCTATGGTGGGCATAGGCCTATTTCATATTTTTCAACATAGGCCTGACCTAACGCTCTCCTGTCCTCTTGTCAATTATTTCATTTTAATTAATGTACTAACCCCTGGACTTCAAATGTTTGCATATTTAAAACGTGTGTTTTTGGATAATCTAGGCTATCTGACTTAAAACAATAATAGTCTAGAGATTTATTTAGTCATCATTGAAGCATTGTGAAACTATAAATCGATGCTTAGTGCCAATACGGCATTGAGCTGATTCTTATATGAAAATATGTTTTATTGTGACAATCAAGCCTTGATAATGTTTATAATAATAATGATTATGTGTGGGATTATTAGGATTTATCTTTTGTTTACAATTTCAGTCTATTTTGTGGTAATCTCAACACGTTTCTGTACACTGAAAATGTTTAACAAAGCAGTTTTTCAATTGCATTTATTTTATTTTATTTATTTTTTCATTACAGAGAAGTGGTGTAGCCTACTTGCTTTCCCTGTCAGTTGTTGGTTATGCAGTTTTCAATAATAACGTAATTTATCAGATTCTGTATAAATTACAGTGAATGAATATGAATATGTAAAATATGCCATGCATATTTTTTCCAGCCAGGTTGCGGCTGGAACTCAGTCAGACATGGCAAACATACATCTGAAGGCAGAATGGCGTTAGTATTGGTTGGTGTACTACTACAATATCATACTCTCATACTGCCAGACCACGTACTTACCAGAACACAGGAGCGTGAATAACAAGGTGGTTGACGCGTTTATACCACTAGAGGTCAGTGACGTGACGTGCTTATATTGTCTGGGGTGGTGGCATCATTAACAACATTTTATCACGTGAAGCCAAGGACAAAGATCATTGCCAACAAGACTCTTATCATGAAAAAAAGCAAAAGGTTATCCATCTAACTGAAAGGATTACAGTAGGCTTTTTTTTAGTTCAGCTTCTCCACTGTTTAATTGTGGACATCTGGGCACTAAATGGAACTACTTTTTGAACCACACACACACACACACACGCACACACACACGCACACACACACACACACACACACACACCTGTCACGATAACTCTTTTTGTTGGGCGATATATTGTCCCAGCAATAATTGCAATAAACAACGTAACTTTCAGAATAATGTCAACAATGTAGTTCAGCTATTGTCAAGTTACATCAATTGTTTGCTATGATTAGTTAAACCAATTTCATTGCTTGGCAAAGTATTAAAAATAAACCTTGAAGCGCACAAAAAATAAAACAAATTACACATTTTCACATTGATTCTTTCAAATGTAGTTGGCTGGAATTATTTAGTTATCTGGAAAAACACCTATTAAAACCTTGAGGAACACTGCTATCACCTGCCTCTGCTCTGTGCATGTGCGTGCGCACGTGCGCGCGTGCGTGTGTGTGCGCGCGTGCGTGCGGAGCGCAGTAGCAGCACATTGCTAACTTTCTTCAGCAAGAAGAATGTGTCAGCAACACGCATGTAAATGCAACAGACAATATTATTGACATCTGAAATATTGAGGTCATGTCCATATATGGCACGATATGTGGAGTAATTATCATGACAGGCCTACGCACGCCCCACACACACACACACACACACACAAACACACACACACCATAGTCCGAGTAAAACCAACATTGTGCTCTCTTGTATCTTATTTGTGTTTGATTCATTCGATTCACTCACAATTTAAAAAAAATAATAATAATTTAAATGAAAACGTTGATTTCCACGTGGCACTTGAGGGACAGACCAATGAATAGAGACGGAGGGGGCGTGCGACGTGCCCCGGGGGCATTGTCTCTACGTCAGCTTATTGAAGCGGCTGCCCCAACGGAAGCGGTCGTTCTGCAGCACCTTGGCCAGTTGCTCGTTGAAGGGACTGTAGAACGCCCTCAGGATCTCCGTGGTGATGGGGAGCATGGGACCCAGGCTCTTGTCGGCAGGCCGCCTCGTGTTGGACGCTGGGCTCCTGGTGATCTCTGCCTCCTTCTGCTTCGTCAGAGGGCCTGTGAGGTGTCATGGAAACCATTTAAATACCCCGTATACGGACTCAGATGTCCCTGAGTTAAAGGTACAGTCAGCGATTGCAAGCTAATTGTAAACTGATTGGTTAAGTTCAGTTGCTACTCGGATACATTCTAAATGATTCCTAGGTATTCCAGACTGATTCTCACGGAGAAATTAAACTGAAGCCTCGCGAGATCAGGATGGTCTGTTGCCTCTATATATGGAGGCAATATACAGTGTATATTTGTGTATCTTTATACAAGCTGAACAGAGCTCATTTACTTGCCCTGAAGATGTGTTCTGCTACATGGTGTGGACTGGCGTGACTACAGCGAAGAATTGCACCTAACTTTTAAGCCCTAACACACACAAGCAGTCACACACACATACAGATAAACAAAGATACAAAAGTACAAATGTGCGACAAAACGCTGAAAACGTCTTCCTACAGTAGCAAACCATCTCCATTCTTTCAGGCAGAAAGCAGAGTATTGAAGTTGCAGTGTACCAACCACTTTTCAGACAGTACACAGCAATTACAGTTCACACAAAGGACGGCATGTTTTTCTTTTTGTTTTTTTTACAGTTCTAGTTACGAAAGGCAAAACGTTTCTATCAACCTCTTTGTTAGCCTTAGTTAGATTCTCACTTGACCAATTCCAAGGAAACGTGGCTCTCATGACAACTCGGCTCTCTAGTTTGATACACTACATTCCAGGAGCCATAATAGCAGCGTTTGAATTTCCTGCAAATACAGAAATGTGAATACAGAACAGGAACGTAGTCATAATCAACAGCATGCATGCTGCCAATGTCAAAATTGATAGTCAGTTTAAAGTTTTAATTTGGCTTTAATGAAATAGTTAGTGTGATCTATCTCCCACACAGTTTCAAAGGAATTTCTACAACTATAGTCTGATGGTCAGATTCTTTGTTACAGTAATCAGATTTTAAAATTTCAATTTGGCTTTAATGGACGTGTGTGATCTCAAACACAATTCAAAAGGGATTTCTAAGTACCGTAGAACAGAGGTCTTCAAAGTTTTTCGGCACAGGGACCCCTTATCACCAATGGACTAAAATATTTAGTTGCCAGGCCAACAATGATGTGTATGGCAGCCTATTAGCACCATGTATAAAGGTAGGCCACTAGCTAAGCCATTGCAATACATATTGACATATTTCTATATTTATAGCAGGTTGTATTTATGGTATTTTCTGACATTAAAATTTGTAAAAGACAATTAATTTGGGATCAAATCTGGAGGACCCCTGCAGTACATCTTAGGACCCCCTAGGTGTCCCGGACCCACTATTGAAGACCTCTGCCCTAGAATATCAACAGCATAATGAAATAGTCAGCTTTATTGAATGCAACGGGGACGTATTACCAACAAGGCTGAGTCTGTCAGGATGTCCGATGGTGCACTTACCCAGGTCTAGGAAACTGAAGACTTGGTGCATCGTGTATTTCCTGTTGGAGGCGTGGTCCTCTAACCGCAACACCAGAATCTGATCCATGCCGAAGACGGTTAGCCAGTCCATTATGTACACTATGTACAGGCCCACCTGCAATCTGACCTGCACACACATTACCAGAGAATCGATTGCGATAATACAACTGTCTCTGGGCAATTTCCTACTCAGCAAAGAGACACCGCTGCCAATCCGTGAATGGCCATGGGTCTTTTACAGAGATAAACAGGGAACATGGTGTGTACAGTATGGTTTATCTGTGTGTTTTATGTTGGGTGGGGGTTAGGCCACCTTTGATCCTTTACGGGAAACTATGCGGGGGTGTCGTTTTGAGACGTGCTGTTCCTGTGACTGGCCTAAGACGTACCAGGCGGAAACGATTAGAGCTAGCTGGTCGTATCGTGAAACTCTATTTCCAACACGAAGGTGTAGCAAATCCTCATAATTGTTACTGGCATGGCAATTACATATTTTTTCATCTTAATTTGATTTGTGCAGCTTAATGCACATGCTGCTGGGTGCATTATTGAATTCCACATTTTCAGTTTTGCTCTAAAATGAGCGATGGGTCCTGAAATATCAGTGCACCAGCCATACTGTATAGCTAGCAGTGTCTCTATTGGTGAGGTATGTTTGTTTGGAATAGCGTTAAAGATTTTCTCACGGCCCGGGATGCCCTGCAGCGTCGATGGAGAAATGCAATGCAATTGACGCTAATTAAGATTTCATAGTGTGCTTATCGTGAGAGGGGAGCTTCATTTCACACACCCACCGACTCTCGAGCACACACTGACCGGTCGTTTACTGTACAGTAAGAACGGCTCATAGTCACAATCGCCAGAACAGCCAAACAACAAATTGCTGTTTGTTGTAGAAGCTGCCGGGGCGAAACATCAAGGCAGCCATGAATCCGAGCTCTGTTCAAAAGCCTTTCGTGGAGCTATACCGCCCGGCGCACATCTCCCACGGTCTAATAACTCTAGAGGAGCTATTAGTGGACGGACAATTAGGCCGGGAGTGGAGAGTCTCTCCCACAGGGGATGTGGAGCCATTCATTTGCACTGGATGTGGGTGGAAGGACGGGAAGGATATACAAGGCTGAATGGAGGGGGAACTCAAACAAGGACAGACCACTGTGCCATCCATCCCTCATCGGGTCAGTCTGCCCGGGGTTTCCTTGGGAAGGCCTGGATGTCGGCCCGGAATGCGCCGGCTGACCACTGTGTTGTGTGCTGTGTGTTTTTTCTGTGTGTGGTATGTTCTGTGTTCTATGTGTGTTGTGTGTGGCGTGTTGCGTGTGTTCTGGGTGTTTAGTGTGTGGTGTGTTGCGTGAACTATGTGTGTTGTGTGTGGTGTGTGTTTTTTCTGTGTGTGGTGTGTGTGGTGTATGTTCTGGGTGTTTAGTGTGTGGTGTGTTGTGTACCTTGTTCTATGTGGAGTGTTGTCTGCGGTGTGTGTTGCGTGTGTGTGAGCGAGGAAGGGAGGCAGACTCCATAAGCCAAATAAACACCGCCCTGTCCTCAAGTATGCTGTGGCATGCATGATAGTGTGGCCTCCGCTCCAGACCACTGACCTGGAGGAGTATTTAAAAGTGCCTCCGTTCGCCAAGGCAATACACCCGGCATACTCAGCAAACTTTAGCATACACTAATGAAGTGTGACTCTCTCTGCCCTTATCTGGTTATGCAACTCTCTCTCTCTCTCTCTTTCTGACCCTCTGTCTCCCTCTCTCTCTCTCTCTCTGACCCTCTGTCTCCCTCTCTCTCTCTCTCTCTGACCCTCTGTCTCCCTCTCTCTCTCTGTCTCCCCCCCCCCCTCTTTCTCTGTGTTGGCCCTAGCTCTTTTGGGGCCCTAGGTGAGAAAAACATAAAATGTTAAGTAGTGCACAAAAAGGGAATATTAACTTAACTTCAACTCTAGGCCTACATTTTAATAAAAAATATGAAAAATTATTTTGTCATATAATATTACATATACATATTAATGTCAAAGCAATGCATCATTTTTAAACTGAGATTGGCAGTCAAAGCAGGCTCTTTAGATCAATTCCTTGAATGTTTGGCTTCTACAGTCTTTTAGGAAGGTGAAATATGTATAAAGCTGAAACGGTGCTCTTTCGGGGTAATTAACGGTGCTCTGACACTGTGTTTGACAACACTGTGTCAAGCACAGCTAAGTGTGGCCAGTTAGCCTACAGCTAGAGTGAATCTGTGTCCCACTGTAATGATTATGTGGCTCAGGAACCATAGGGTCTAGAAGACAATGCTTACTTAGTCCAACTATAGTGTCCCAACATGAGAATGAACAATTTGAGAGGGTGGATGTCTTCCATCCCCTGCAGTGTATTCAGCAGAGGGTCTTTGAATATCTCAGCTATGTATATGCATTTTTACATTTTGGTCCTTACTTTTAGAGCCCTACAAGGAGAAGCGCCCCCTTACATCTCTGACCTGATACAGCTGTGCACGTCCTCTACTAGTCTTAGATCAACAGGTCAGAGATTTATAATTGTTCCCCATACACATTTTAAAACGTTCTTTTCAAGCAGTGGCACCAGGTTGTGGAATGCCTTGCCCCCTTCCCTACGCTGCTTGGATTCAGTGGAAACTTTTAAAACACAACTGAAAACTCTTTTATTTAAAGAGGCTTTTAGTTAGCCTGTAGGGTGGTGAGGCCGGTCCGACGTGTATTTCTGTGTATCTGCTTTTGTTTGGTTACTTATTTGTGTCATGTGCTGTCATGTATTTACTATTGTTGTATTTTATTATTATTATTATTTACACAGTTGTGAAGCACTTTGTGATTTTTATCTGTGAAATGTGCGATATAAATACATTTTACTTACTATCTATTTTATTTATATTATGTATTTTAAATCTCTTAGAACTTCTCTATTTGCACTTTGCATGTATTTTGTCTGTTTGCAGTAATTTTGATGATTGTATGATGTTTTTAGGTAATGTGTGATTTGATATATATGATGACCTAATGGCATAGTCTACGTTTGCGGTCGTTATTATAACAGAATTATGTTTTAAGTGATGACCTATTCAGTATTGAGATTGAAGTCTTGAAGAACGCTGGCTTTCCTAGAATCATCAATAGTAATTAGCTGACAACATAAACACAATGCGAGGCAACTCAACTACTGTATACAGGCAATGGCAACATGATTCATAAAACCAATTTATAATAATGAACTAGCTACAGCATGAATCATAAATACAACAGAAGATACTGTAACCAGATTTTTGCATGGGTTGACATAACTTAAGGCCCATTTATGCTTCTGCGTCGAACTTACGGCGTAGGTTCAACATGTTCTGCTTCTGCGTTGGCCGCACAGACCTGTGCATGTTGACTGCGCATGCGATTGACGTGAAGCGGCAAAATGCGGACTTAAATGCGCCTGAATTAGAACACAAATTAAGTGTGAACGTTTTGAAATAAGCATATAAAAATATTTCTCACTCTTAGTTACACCAACATATATATCATAAAAAATAATCTGTGCCGACACAAAATAGTATTATAAAAGATAATAACAAGGAAATGCCTTAGGGAAAACCCACATATTGGCTCCCGATAGAACACTAATAAGCCTTTTTCACATTTCTGGGGTGCAACTTCCACATCAGCGAGGTGAAGTGCATCAATGCTTCCGGTCGGATTGTATACGTATGGAATATGCTGCAAACTCCTGACTGACGTCGTAGCTTTGACGCAGAAGCATACGTGGGCCTTTAGACACACCTTAGTGAGATGAAACAAGGATTGGCTCTTTCTGCATCTCGACCTCTTTTCTACATAAATATACTATAGAGTACTATTTTACTATGCCAATCTCCCCCTTATAAATCACCGTAACAACGATACTGAGGGGTGGAGAGTGCAGCGCAAATTAACGTTTATGCTTAAATGTTTTATTACTATGGAATGGATGTGTTTTGAGGGCCTTTTGATATTCTGGGGCCTTATAGGCTCTCCCTCTCTCTCTCTGTTCTGTGGCTTGTGTGTTGTGGGGGCGAGGTGTGAAGATGCAGGCACACTCACTGGCATGGCGCTGTTGAGAGTTGTGTTGTACACGCATGAGCGCATTGTAGACTCCGCCAGGCAGCCCTTGAAGAGCTGCAGGGACTCACACACCTTCTCATGGAAGTCCTCGGCAGACTTGTTGGCAATGCCGAAGTAAAGGTAGTCGGAATAGAGCCTGTAAGAGAGGAAATACCCACTTTATTTGCAATGCTGTTCCTACTGTTATGTTCAAAAAGGCTTTCACGTTAGTTGGGTAAACACACCCGTACTAATATTCAACCCTGAAATCAAACGAGGCCGATTATCGATTTTATTAGCTTGTTATAATTGATTCGCTTTATTTCTAAATTCACCCAAGTGTGACATGTCGCACATGAATGTCGGCATATTTTCCTTGAGATGGATGATAACATTAAGTTTATCAAGACATGCTAAAGTCGGCAACAAGAAGAATAAAACAAACATCGTGAGCTATTTGACTTACAGTAGTCGCGATCGCATCAAAATGAATCGAAACAACATTCCATTAAAATGTATGTAAACAAATCTCACATAATAGAAATGGAATTGTTAATCTCATTGAGCGTGCAATTCATTTCCTCAGGAAAATAATGCCTCATTTCAGCCAAGGTGGCGAAGATGATGTGACAGACAAAAGCAATTAAGGGGAGCATATACTGACACGAAATAAAAGAAGAAAAAAAAAGTAATCAACGTATATTAATCCCAGGCATTTTGCAGTAAGCTCACAGTACCGACAGAGGAGTCACCGTGAGACTTGTAAGACACTAACAACAGGGCTTTTGTTTCCCTATAAACTGCAGGAGCACCTTTTGTTTACATAGCAACGTCACTCAAGATGGCCGTTTTGGGTGTGTGTGCGTGTGCACGTGTGTGTGTGTGTGTGTGTTTATGTGTGAGTGTGGGCGTGTGTGTGTGTTGTTATGTGTGCATGTGTGTGCGTGCATGTGGGTGTGTGTGTGTGTTTATGTGTGAGTGTGAGTGTGTGTGTGTGTGTGTGTGTGTGTGGGTGTGTGTTTATGTGTGAATGTATGTGTGAATGTATGTGTGTGCGTGCATGTGTGTGTGTATATGAGTGTGGGTGTGTGTTTATGTGTGCGTGCGTGTAGTTGTGTGTTTATGTGTGTGTGTGCGTGCGTGTGTGTTTATGTGTGCGTACGTGTTTATGTTTATGTGTGCGTGTGTGTGTGTGCGTGTGTGTGTGTTTATATGTGAGCGTGTGAGAGAGTTAGGGGGGGATTCCCACCTCTCCACCGGGTCCCTGAGCATGACGATGAAGCGAGTGTCAGGCTGCAGGGCGTGAATGAAGTCCTGAATGAGGAAGGCAGGCTCTCCCTCTGTGGTGTTACCATGGAAGTGTGCCCAAGCATTGTTGTCCCACATGGTGGACACACTGGCTTCTCCTGGGAACACACACGCACGCACACAAAAACACACGCGCAAGTGTTTTAACAAGTCAACACAACAGGTTTCAGGGGGAAAAAGGTGCTAACTGCCTGCTAACTACGTGCTAACTAGGTGCTAAGTACGTGCTAACTACATGCGTTGAAGCATGTGACAATAAACACATCTCTTCCGTAATCTACAGTAATTAGTTATTCATCTGATTTAAATGTTTACCACTGTAACTAAGGTTTTATCCAGTTCTCTCCCTGGTTACATTATACAGTAGTATTACGGAGGCCATCTTGAAGTCTCTTTGTGTTCTGCGCGGGAACATAAGATTAGCTTCGGTGCGAAGGGAACCCTTTCTCCGACCATGAAGCATGCACTCAGCATCTTGACTTCATATTCAGATCTCGTGCACTTTTCCATAAACGCATGGCTGGGGTGGATTTATGGTTAGTAACTTTACGCATCTTTGTTTTTCTACTTTGGCCGACCTGACAGCTCTAAATGTCAATGTGAGAGAAAACAAAAACACTTCCATGCACTTCTTTGAACACGAGCACTCGATTCACGCCACTTAATTGTTGAATAGCTGGCATCTACGTTGTTCAATTTATGTCTCCCAAAGCCCCTGTAATTTACAGGTTTGTTGACTGGCATGGCAAGCAGACCAGTTATAAAATAAACTGACTTCATGAAAGTTAGAAATGGAAAAAAAACTATCATTTTATGTACAAAAATGTTATATTGACTAACTTAAGCTTATAAGTCAGAGCAGACAAGCTCACTTACAATTCCACCACAGTGGGCTGCAAAATAATACCCAAGATTCATTAGCCTTTTATCTTTGAAGCAGAATTATGTTTTTTTTTCTTTTTTTTTTGTGGATGAAATACCAAGGGTGCCTCATCGGCTCACCTTCCGCAGAGAAATGCATGATTAAGCCAAGACCTATTTTCTGTCACGACACAGTCAAACGCAAATACAGATCAATACAAATGCTGTTACTGTCTGAAATGATGCACACGACACGTGTTAGCATTATTTCCCATGAGTCCTGCGCTGGCCTGTGATCCAGTATATAGTATGCAAAGAGCTTCCATGTCCGTTAATGGGCTTCTATTGTTTCACATGCAGTCAGAGGCTGTAAGAGGGCAATCGGCTAGCCAAGCCAACCAGAGTGGCGGGCCGCTAGTCTTTCACAATAAAGATTTTGTTTGAAGGCATTGGAAAGATACAGATCCTGGCCACAGGCCCGCACCTCGCTGTGCTCTCCCAGGGCATGGTGGGAATACCGAGGAGGGAGGGCGGGGGGGAGGAGGGTGGCTTTGACACGCTCTCACACTGATTATTTATTTAAAAAGGGCAAAGAAAACGCTGTCGATGCGCCGCCTCATTCCTGGGTGAAAAGGCTATTGTTGGCGACTTGAAGTGCTGTTATTGTTTGGCTCCAGCTCTGCTCTTTAAGATTGAGACGGGATGAAGGCGACGGACAGAGACAGATGGGCACAGAGGGGCTCGTAGCAAGAGAGGAGAGAGGAAGGAAGTTCCTCCTGTGATGGGAATCACACACACAAACAACTATAGAGTGATTCAATTATGCTCCACAAATGGAAAGAAGAGAAGGTGAACTTATCCTATTGGAGGTTCTTTCTTTAAGACTGAGTCAGCAGTTTTTAGCCCTCGCTATCCTCAGTGGGTGTCTCGGTGTGTCGACCTTTGACCTTTGAAGTCAAGCTACAGCCAAGTGTCAGTCCGAGGCCACTAAGCTAGCTGCCTTGGTGTGCCCCGGTGTGTGCACACTATCAGGAGACAGCTACGCAGTGCATGACCCCAGTTTCACGCACGCACACACACACACACAGTGTCCGGAGGAAGGGGGTTTTAGCTTATATGAAATTACGCACAGTCTCAAAACATAAAAGTATCATATTCAAGGGAACAACTTGTGCAGTCAAAGCAAATGTCATACAGCAGTTACAATAATAGGCAAATTATAGGCTGGGTAATGTTCATATGCTCGTCATAACTCTTACTTGGGTACAACAATAGGGGATGTCTCATTTGTCAGTTAAGAAATACATTTTTCTATTTTATTGTTCATTTTAGCTCAAAATGTAACTGCTGAGAATGCTTGTCAGCTTGGTTATAGATCACGCTGTTGGTAAAGCATGCAGTAGTTAAAATAGGTGTTGGCCCTTCCAGTTACCGATAATAATGTCGCGTTGGCTGGGGGATGCGCTGGCGTTTGCTGCGAGCTGATGCTGAACCTGGATCTGGTAGGCTGCTAGGTCAAACAGGTCCAGGTAGTCCTCCACTGGGTAGCGCTCATGGAAACCCTCACTGAGACGGATGATTCCTGTGGGAGCATGAACACAGGGATGTAGGGGAATATATGATAGCCTCTAGTAATTACAGGTATACATACTAGGGATGGCACCGATACGATGCTGAGATCGGAAATCGGTTCGATACTGACTTAAATAGCTGGACCCCATTAACTTGAATAACATTAAAAAAAATGTTGGATGACGTATGAGCATACAAAGTGTACCGGTGAAAATCAGGCAGGTCTTGGTGTGATTATTAGCGGATATGACGTGTAGTTCTGTTTCCAGACCATAAAATGCAGATTTGTATATAAATGGGAAGTTTGTCAATATTAACACCAGCATTGATCACAGATCAATCATATTACTTGGTTTACAGGTTTAAAAAAAAAACACATTTGAGGGTGCAGTCACTGTACACTTAGTTTAAGCTTTCCAGTGAGTCTGATGCACCACAAAAGTAAACTGAAATAAGAAATGGATTCCCCTAATAGGCAAACTTTGTAGATTTACAATGACAGGCACGTCTAAGCATCTAAGTGCTCCTCCCGCATAGAATCACCCTTTCGCCTCAGTCTCACAGAAATAAATGAAATAAAATACATTTAAAATAAAACAAGGACATTTAAATTCAGAATGTTCTCAACAATGTAGCCTAAAGGGAATGTACTGATTGCCATCCTATAATGGAGAGACCAAGTAGGAGGGTGAGAGAGAGAGAGAGAGAGAGAGAGAGAGAGAGAGAGAGAGAGAGAGATAAAAGGATGTCAAATAAAATAACTGAGTAGAGGAACACGCGTCCTTGGGATATAGTTTTGCATTAGGGAGGCAGATTAAAGGAAGTGACCCTTACAAATAGAACATTTAAATGAAAAATGTAATAATAAAATGAAGTATCATCACCCCGCACTCACACACACGCACGCGCGCACACACACACACACACACACCTATGCATGTACTGTATATGATCAACCCATACATTCGTTTGTACACCTTATAGAATGAATAGGATTAGCAGCACAGATGGCATTTGGCTAACCCTCAAACAGATCACCGTGGTGACATATTCTAAACAAAGATGCAGCCTTTTTGTGGTGCGTACATCGCACCATGGCATAATACATTTAGATAAATGCATGTGTGTAGCCGCCATGCTGTGGGAAAACAGAAGTGGACATCACAGTTAAGTCAAACAAACCTGTCAGATATCTTTCGACAGCAAGGAACTCGTTGAGAATTAGAAAGGAAGCATTTTACTGCCAATGACAACAATTTAAAGAATTCATTTTGAATAATCACATCTTATGTATGTAGTTAATCATTATTAATCACATTTTCTTTTAAATTGGTCAACATTTTAGCAGTGCATTACGTTTTAGCCATTATTTCAATATGAAGAACAACAAAACAAAATTTATCATAAAATTATAGAAAATAGAGTTCTCACTAAAAAACTAGTTACAGAATACAAAATGTCTTTCTGTAACATATTTTATGTACTTTTTTACATTGTTGATAACACATTTATTCTGATGATAAAGCATCTCTAGGTTACTGGTAGCTGTATACGTGCCCTTTTTTGAATTTATGTTGTATGTATGTATGTATATAT
>JAODOY010060104.1:0-17423 GCA_025399855.1 Forbesichthys papilliferus
GATCAGTTGACAGCTCTGCCCCTCTCTTCACCCAAGTGTCCAAAACATGCGGCCTCAGGTCAGATGATACGATCACATAATCGATCAACGACCTTCGACCTAGGGTGCTCTGGTACCACGTACACTTGAGTACACATGAGCATCCAGGGTCTCCAGGAAGGTTGAATACTCAGAACTGCTGTTTGGTGCGTATGCTCTAACAACCGTCAGAGTTTTTCCCTCCCACAACCCATAGGCACAGGGAGGTGACCCTCTCGTCTCAGATCTATACGGTAGCGCTCCACCTCCTGCAAGTTCTGGCTCCTTCCCCCTCAGTAAGGTGGCTTCCACGTCCCCAGAGCCAGCCTCTGATCTGTTGAGGTCCCTGACCTTTGCTGCCACCCGTTTGACAGCGCACCCAACACCCACGGATACTCCCACGAGTGGTGGGCCTATAGGATGAAGAGGAGGATGGTGCCACGTTGGTCGTTCGGGCTGTGCTGGGCTCCGTGGCAAACCCAGCCACCAGGCGCTCGCCAACGAGCCCTTCCTCTGGGACCAGACGGGGGCCCTGGCTTCCTCCGGGCAGGGTAACTTCTCCTCTTGAATGATTTTCCATAAGGGTCTTCTGAACCATTCTTTGTCTGGCCCCTCCCCTGAGACCACTTTGCCTTGTCAGACCCTTCCAGAAGCACAAGGCTCCAGACAACACAGCTCTCAGGATCATAGAAGCACACAAACCTCTCCACCGCGATAAGGTGATGGTTCCCGGAGAGGTGTCTCTTTACAGCAGTAGAATATATTAAGAGACCACTGCAGGGGTTTTTACTATATATACAGTTTTATTTGCTTATAATGTCTTTTTATATTTATATACATTTTATATTTTTGTTAGACTTTTTATGTTTACAGTGTACTTATACTGTCTCTTTTTTTTTCACGGCTGTATTTGATCTGCCTTTCTCTCTTATCTACACTGAAGAAAATAGAAAATATCTAATTTCTCTCTCTCTTCCTTTTTCAGTTTCTGACAGCCCCATTTCCACACACTATCTCATCTAGCGTTAAGATATCTGAGGGGGAAATAAAGGAGATGTGATATCCTGCTGCTAAAAGTCAGCTGGAAGCAGACAGGAATTGGCAGATGAAAGCATGGTCTACCAGACAACTAACATAGTGGTTTTGACAGGGGTTGCTAAATCATTTGAACATTTTAAAATCATATTTCCAGCATTTCTATTTTATGTTGTTGTTTATACTGAATATATTTTTGTCCTGTTCTATGCTTTTAAATTGTGTTTGTATCAGGCTCAGACCTGGGTTTGAAAGCACAGTTAATGTGACTTTGTATACATTTTATTAAATGTATTGTTTAAAATAAAATATAAAGATCAATCAAATAATAATTTTGTATTATAATAATGTAAACAGTTTGCATGAACTACTAATAATTTACATGATTATATATTTTGTAGTGTCCATTTTTGTTAGTGTCTGTATTTTAAATGAAGTACAGAAAAGCCATACAGAAAGTTTTACTTTCAATTAATTCGTTCAATTAGATCAATCTGCTTTCTGTCATAAATTGCAATTAATACAATTGTTTCAGGTAAAACTGTAGTCTACATGGCCCCTGATTTAATTTAACATGAGTTCTAATTAGGTTTGTGTGCTTTCCTTGGAGACAGAATTAATGCAAATGAAGCAATAAAGAATACATTAAAACCAGCTTTTATTGCAATAACGCACCCCATTGACATGTTCAACAGGGTGTGTTCCTTGTAAAATTGCCGTGTATGTGTTCCTGATGTTGTGTTTTTCGCTTTACTCATTATTTTTCCTTTTAGCCTAAAGCTATAAAGTTATTGTGTTTTTGCTTAGGTTAACCATTTACAAAATCAAAACAATAATACACTCACAGTGGCGCTACAGCGGCAATTATATAGTAGTTGAATAAATGCAATTTGCAACATAATAGACACATCAAATGCAAAGGTAAAAACACAAGATAAAAAAGGAGCTTACTCTTGATATTTCTATACTGGATACCGTAGCTATAGTGCTGCTGATATTACATGTATACTATTTTGTAAATAATAATGCCAGAAAGGAAAATAGCTTGTTTGTGAATGTGCTCCTCTGTCCATGTTGTTACCAGTAATAAACTTGTTTGGTCTGCAGGCAATCTTGGCTTTGATGCACCACACCAATATATTCCCTAATGTGAATGTTTAAATAGTTACATATAGTATCAGCACATTGTGTGAGTTGTGAGGTGAACAACATAACTAAAAACAGATGAAAGAAACAATTATAATTATACAATAATCTTAATAATAGTAATGTAAAGGGTTCATTAAATTTAGAGTGCCTGTATCACTATGATGGGGAACAACATAGAATTATCTAACAGCACATTCTCTTTATGGATTTTTAGACAAAACAAGGTTCATATACAACAGAATAGAGTATACAGTATGTACTTTACCAAGTAAATGTAGCTAGGCACGCTAGCAAAATTAATTTGAAATGACACCGTTTATTTTATCCTGTCATATTAATTCATGTGGGTCCTGTGCATAGCTACTCTCTATTGCTGAGGGACATGCATCTTTGATGCAGTCAGTCTAGAGCTCCCAATGCAGGAGGATAATATGTAGGTCAACAGTCAGCTTCCTTCATACCCAGTATATGACAAAGTGGAAGGGGAGCCATAGCATTGATGAGAGCAACTGGCTATATTCAAAGGCCACCACAGCTGTAGGAAGCCTCTTTTAAATGAAAATGTGTTCGTTGGAGTCAGTTCAAACTCGCTACTCATTAGTGTCATTTTAATGCATGTCCATCCTGGCTGAAAGGAGGAGAGAGGGATACAAACATATGGGGAAGATGTACTCTGGGTGCTCCATTACCAGTTCTTTTAATTCATATTTAATTACAAATGTTTATTTAAAATACACTAGCAGTTAAGTGTGAGATGAAAGCATATCTCTTTTTGAAATATGGTATAAATGTTCAAAATAGATGAAGATATGAAGAGACATTAGCGGTACTGCATATAAACTGATTATAGATGTCTTTTCTCACAAGATTTGCAAACAGAGAGCTATCTGGTATTTGGATAAAAGGACAGCGAATGATGGAGAGAGAGAAATTCTTGGCACTAATGTAATGCTATGCATACCTAAGATAGGGTTAGGGTTAACTGCTTTCACCAAGTGCATCCTCGTTATTGTGTAACCATAGTATCGTACAGTTGTATGCATTTCAAGATTACGTACGTAGTTTGTTTAAATTGAAGTTTTTAATGCTGTTGTATAGACTAGCATGTATCTTTACCATTCAATTCTGAGGTTTGGAAAATGTAATGTTTCAGTGGCATGCAAGATGTCTAACCCCTACCTTCTCCTTAAATGTACCCACTGTAAGTCACTTTGGGTAAAAGTGTGGTCCTAATTGTAATTGTGTTGTCTGTGCTAAGGTGGTGCACTTGTTGTGTGTGTGTGTGTGTGTGTGTGTGTGTGTGTGTGTGTGTGTGTGTGTCAGAGAGATTGTGATTCTTTTGACAGCTTAATTGTATTCCCACTTTATTCCACCTGTTCCCAGAACCCAGTGGTATCAGGAGAAAGGCACATTTCTGTGTGTGCACGTGAGAGGGAGCTACATGTGTGCATGTAGAACCAGAATGTCTAGGCACTAGGACCACGCAGATGCCACTGTTATTTACTGTACATCTACAGAAGGTTGAATGCAGGCCTAGCACAGCAAGAATTGTGGACCAGTCATGGTTCTACAGGGAGTTATGAACTATACTGTACGTAAGCCATGTGTGTGTGTGTGTGTGTGTGTTTGTGTGCGGTGTGTGTGTGTATGTATTTAAACATAGAATAATATACAGTATGTGCAAGGTCAGACATGACTTTACATTATTGTTGACAGTTCTTAACCTTTGCAGATAGCAACACCTACAATAAGTAAATCATAACTTACTGTGGGTCAAGGGGGTCCTTTGTTATGTATAATTATATGTATCCTCTCCTGACAGTGGTAAGCAATGTACGCAAGTGGAAATATAGATTTTCTGTAACTATTATAACAGTCCTCAAATTCACAAGTAAAAGGACAAAAGTATACTGATTTAAAATGTAATATTTGTATGGTTATGTTTGGGGTTTCTGACATGGATTAAAAAATGCAATAAGGAAACGTTCCTATTTAATGAAAACAATTAAATTAATTAGAAACAGGTAGCCCTTTCAATTATAGTTCAAGTTGTGTTTTACGTTTACGTCAATTTGTTTCTGTTGCCTATTATTTTTAGCTTATACTTCAGCACAGCTCCAGCTAAGCAATAACAATGTCCAAAAATATACAATTGCATTTTCACCAATGTCATCGCTTTGGAAATAATTATAACAAAATAATTGCTGCAAAAAAACTCTGAATGGCTGCCGCTGACCTAATTATGCACCTTAAAATTACTTATGGGAGAGCGTAGAGTTTTTATGTAAAATGAACACATCAAACAAACATTAAATAGAAACAATACAGAATCAAATGAAATTTACTTAATTACTGTTCACCACTGCTGTGTGGCTCTATCATTGTTGTAATGTTTCCCAAGTAATATCCACAGTGTATGGTGTACTGGTGTGCCTGTGTGTGCGTGTGTGTGCGTGTGTGTGCGTGTGTGTGTGCGTGTATGTGTGTGTGTGTGCTTGCTTGCCTCCACCCACACTGTGCTTGACAGCGACTATATATGAACAGTGCTATAAAATGCATTCTGTAAAGGAAGAAGATACATATCAGAGCTACCATGAGACAGGTTAACAACATCTTAGGGAGGAACCTACAGTATGTGTCTCACCTCTGAACACACACACCCATAAATCTAGATGTATTCAGATATAAACACACACCTATAGGAGTCTTTTGAGTGTGTTGTGTCAGTACTCTCTTCCACAGTAACTGTTTACGATATCTGTTTGTTTCTACTCACTGTACAGTGTGCAAACCTTTTTCAATTATTTTACAAGCCAAAGTACCAACCTTTTACCAGACTAAAACTTATTTCAAAAGAACCATGTGAGAAAAACCTACATTTGATCATAACAAAAGGAGTATTGAATGCCAATGTGTCATTCAGCCTGCAAAAGTATGGTAAAATGTATAATAAAAATAAAAATAATAATAATAATAATAATAATAATAATAATAATAATAATGGTAATACATTACATTTGTAAAGCCCATTACATTCAAATTGAATCTCAAAGTGTTACAATTAAAGGAATACATAAGAAAAGGTTAAACATTTAAAAGTGTGAGGGGTTAATATTCAGATAAAAAATTACAAATTATAAGGAAAAAGCTGATTTAGTTATACAAATGTTGGTCAAGGAACCATATTGCTTCACTTTGCAAGGTCACATCAATATCCTCATCACACACCACAGATCCATGCATATGCTTCTTCCTCAGAAGCTCTGCCGGCCACACTGGAAGCGCATTGCGATGGCTAGGATATTGTTTTCGGGAGCGGTCTGCAACACTTTGTTTGTGTTTACAGTGTGTAGAAGTACCAGATATGTTTTTTTCAGCATGCACAGAGAGCGGTAAGAGAGCAGAATCCAAGGAAATATTTGGTGAATTTGAAAAAAAGTGTCGTAACAAGAGAGTTGCCTGACTGCACGTAAACCCGCTTCTGGAAGATGTAAAATGAAACAAAGACATCATGTCATCAGCGATGGACCATTAACACTATATTGAAATACCTGATGAGCACAGTTCCCTCAAATGTTCAGAAAGGTCACATGACAAGGGAATGAATGGAGTTTGGGGTGCAGTCAAACGACATGGCCATGTGGCAATGATTTGCAATCTCCCAGAGATGTCGCAGACAAGCGTGACATTTAAATAGATTGAAGAGTTGTATACTGTACATTAAAATTTACAACAAAATGCTTTCCCCAACTGGTCCACCGCTCGCAGGAATCCTCACTATGTGTCATTATCCCCATGAGTGATCCTGTATAGACGTGATAGGCAATATGATGGCAAGTCATACTGTACTTTATGTTGGTCAGATCATGGTGATTCATGGAGAAGATATTGCATGATCCAGAAAAGTGTGAAGAATGAATTAGTGTGCCTGGAGAAACCTGAATACATGTACTATTCAGGGAAGAAGATAATTGGTGTCATATCTGAACCAGAGCAAATGCAACATGCTCCTTGACTCACATCTTGATTGGCTAATGTTCCAGTAAGGTATTTCTACCACCTACTAACACCTATTAAATGGGCCAAATTATGAAAACTAAAATCAATTATTTGAGTGCTAAATTTGGATTTGGAATTTATATTAAAGTAAATCTAAGTGCATTCACTAAATCATAATCCAAATATGACCATAACACAAAAGTTACAACTGCTTCTACATACAGTATGTCCATTGCGATTTTTCACCACGCTCAAAGATTTCCATGTCTTTACACAATTTGACACAAATTGCTTTACCTGTCAATTAGTGGCACTAACAGGGGCTCCAGGAAGCAAACAGAGGAGAAGGGGGTGGGTTTTTGGGGATGCTCTCTCAAATCAAACATTGCAACTCTCAACTTGATCCTCATGAGATCAGGATGGGCTGACAAGGCCACAGTGGACAGAGTATCCTTGTAATGGGCTGGCAAAAATAATCATTGGTTGAATATTCTGACACGTAAGCTCGTCACATTGATGCACGTTGATGTCATGTGACATCCGATTCAGCCATGTTGTACGACAATTCTCCAGCTATAGCTAAATCAAGTGTATGCCCGGCTGGTGATGTTTGACATGAAAGCATCATTTGCAAAGTGTAATGTTTAAGGAAAATGTGGCAATTGAGAGATTATAAACAATATGCAAATCAAAAAACAAATACATTTATTTGTATTAATATAAATGTGTGTATTATTATCTAAATCTACCATATACATCAGCACAATTGACATTTATGTATATTGCTCAGGATAGTACAGTAGTTTTAAATATAGATAAAGTGTAATTATACACTGTAAAACAGCTTGGAGGTTTAATAAGTGGCTACAGACCGATTAGAGAGATAAAAGCATTTATGTAATCTTCATGTTGGTAGTGTGTGAGAGTGTGTGTGTGCATGCGCGCATGCTGGTGTTTTCTCCCTTGTGTGCGTGTGCGGGTGCGCGCGCGTGTGTGTGTGTGTGTGTGTGGGGCAGGTATATCTGATCACTCTGCCTCAAAATATATTCATTGCCTTTAGCCAGGTTTGTATAACTCAAACACATATAATCTGTTTTCCCTTCCTCATATTGTGTCACTTTCAAATCATCCCTAAATCTGGCCTGGGGTTAGCTACCTAACCAGCTATTTCAATGTTGAATATCATTCTCAACTTCATTCTTGTGAAGTTCAGGCCACGTGTTTCCTTGCGATAAGAGAAACAAATGCTTCTTGCAGTAACAGTATATGTGTTGGAAATGAAATGACAACTTGTCTTATCTCGGTGGTCCTCATGGGGAGTAGCTTGTCTAAGCCAGGGATGGAGGAACGCTCCTGTGCTACCAATGAACTCTCAACCTTAGTGTGCACTGGAGCAGATCCTAACACATAGTACACTACAGTATGGTGATGCATAAATGAGTTGGACGTGTGTCTAAATGTGTAAACTCTGTGAACACATTACCCTGGGACATGGATGCATCTAAAGGGTTATTATACCTGCCAAATGCATGGAATGGTGGGGTCACTGCACACACACTGACAAGCACACTGCTGGATGGCCACACACCCACACAGACATTGTCCAAGTTCACTCTGACAGTGTCTGGTTTCCATGGAAATAGTGGTTTCATCTAGTTACAGATGCACTATGGCCTGACCAAGATAATTCTGGTGAGATACAGTGGGAGGGTGTCTGGAGACAGGCAATGGAATGAATGGAACAACGAAGGAAGAGTTGCAATACCTTGTGCTTGGAAATCAAAATGTTTTTACACAGGTTTTATATAATATATCCATTATTTTATCTAGTGTTTCACACTTTTTTTTAAACTTGTTTCCCGCTAATAAGATACATAATTTCTGCTGTAATGTCTTTGTCCAGTGATCCGTGTTTGCCTTGTGTTTCTCTCACTCCCTGCCCTGTGTGCCCAGTCTCGTTAAGTCCACCTGTGTCTTGTCTCATGTGTTGCACCTGTTCCTCGTTGTTGTTGTCCAATGGTCTGTCTTGTCTGTGTGTATATACACAGTATATACACTGTCGTCGGTTATTGAACGTGGAAGTGTTCAAAGCGTGTGTAGTTTAATAAATCCCGGTTTGTTTAATAAATCTGTGAAACTGACCTTCTCCTGCTTGTCTCTTTGCCTGCCTTGCTCTCTGTGGGTGTCACACCTGCTAATAAGCTACATAATTAAAATGCAGGTTACTAAATGACAACCCAATGCAAGCACAATTAATTGGGAATTTAAATGATCACGTCAACTCGACGCAATGATGCGCAACCTTTATGACAAGCACAACCAAGCAATCTCAATCAAAATCACAGTGCCCTCCAGAGTATGTGAACAGAGCTGAGCTGTTGGAAATCCCCATCATCGCTCTTGGAGCGAAGTCTTTACACATCACTCCGCTTAAAACCCTTCACTTAAAGTAAGCAATATTGCTGCCCCAAATTCGCTCCATCAATTTTTGTTTAGTCATATTTCAAACTAACCCGTACAATTATGTGATGATGTAAGCCTATCATGTATGTTGAGTAGGCTGTTCCATTTTTATTAGGATGTAACTTAATAATTTAGCCTGATGTTTTATTGTAGTTTATTACTGGCATGATTGGTTGAAATTAGGTCTACACAGTAACTATAATTTCAAATAGACTTCATATCTAACCTGCCTTTTAACCAAAATATTAGTCTATAGCCTACTCTCAAACAGGTGAACTCCTATGTAATATTGTGTGTATTGTTTTTTATTTGAAAAATAACACCTTGCTTACAAGTACAATCGGTTATTCTTTTCTGCGATAAATTCAGCGGTAGCCTTCTCACCCGCTAAAATTATGCTCCCAGTTTGTAGCGAACAAACTGGGATTGCTACACTCTGCTCACATACTATTGTGCCCAAATTATGTATCTGTGGATTTACAAAATACTGAGCTGAGCTTGTGAGAAAAAACCAAACAAAAAAACGATTGTAGCACTTGGCTAGAGTTGAATATGGTAATGCAGCGCCATCTTACAATAGCTACTGTGGAAATTAAGTTGCCACATTGTTATGTGCCATGAATACTGTATAAGGCTCAACTGAAGGAGAAAATTTGCTTTTTTGACACATTGCAAAACCGAACATGAAATCACAGCACCACAGTGTAGAATTCTACCCAGAGAGACAGGAGGAGCTGCCAGTGTCCAGAGAATATAAGACAGCAATGTCAGGCAAAGCTGTGAACTGCAAAGCAAAATGACTCAAATTATCAATATGACTCAATTAGTCAAACTTCCCATCACTACTGTATAAACTCCACTGGGAAGTGTTTACAGTCAGTGCCTCCTACTTGGTGGAAGCCTCTGGTTAATTTTGAAACTCCTGGACAGTGTTTAACCAATCAGCGTTGCTACAACTTGGTTTGCTCTACCACCATTTCAAAACACACAACTTTAAGGTCATCTCACTAACCTATCCTGATTGGTCCACCGGTGGCTGTAAAAACGCTAATGCAAACAGTGTTTCGCGACTATAATCTCAGCAAAAACAATAGATCTAAAAACAATAGTGGGCCGTAGCCAGGCTACATTAGTTCAGCACTAGCCCTCTGTCGTGATCTAAATTAGCCGGCAGGAATGAGTACACCCACACGTAGATTTATAATAATATACCTTGTATTAACAAAATGCAATTATGAGTCCAAAGTTACAAGTTGTCACGGCCGGTGTCTCAAACACAACCTCACAGCAATGCAAAGCACGTGAGACTGCAGATCAGCGCAGTAATACCTCTTCCTGCCCCTTATATAGCCTTTTACTTTAGGCTTCCGTTAACACCTTGTCTGATATAATTGTATACATCGCCCTCTATTGGCCAGGAGGTGAGTAGTAATAACATCGTATTCGTAAATATACAAGTGAGGTGTAGTTTGTATACGTACAAAATTATAGAATGAAAATGAAGAACAGATAATTAAAGCATAACAAATAAAGTAACATTTTATACTCTCACACCTCCCTTTTGCTATTGCTCCAGTATGGACGACAATGTGACTATGTAAGGAAATACACAATTGAATCATCTCTATTTGTTTGTGTCAGCTGATGTACCTCAAGGAGGTATGCCAGATCCTCAATATCTCTGCCTCCTGCCCTCAATAGGGTTTGTGCTCCATTGGTGGCTGTTAGCATCCACAATGTTGCCAGAAGAAGCTTCCTTAGCCAGTCAGACACCGAGGCCATACTTCTGAGAGGCCACTCACAGGCACCCATCCAACTCAAGAAGTTGAGTGTAATAACAGCCCACCTCCTATGGCAATGATATCCACCAAGAGGCCATACAGCGTTGATCTATGGTCACTTGAACAGGTTCGAGGGAGGAGAGAGCATGGTGGATTGTCAGGTATTTGAAAAGAGATATACTGTACCCATGCCTCTCCATGGACCCAGCGTTGAGTCATCTGTCAGCCTGATGAATGACACCAAACAGCCCAGAAGTGGAAAACAACATGCACATCTCAACATTCAGTGCCATCAAAACAGTTAAATCCACATGGAGCTCTAAATTGCACATGCAGCCAGCTAAATGCGGCGTAGTCTATATGAATATTTCCCAGACAAGTCTTCGTTTAGGATACATTTAAATGTGTTTTCGCTGTATTCTTTGTGTAGTCAGGCATGGTCGCCAGTCGTCCACTGATTTTGTTACAATGGCAAGTAAAATATAGCCTAACAGCTTGAATATCCATGTTGACAAATCACTGCCACTGTGCAATAATAAAGTAGCCTAAAGTGTGATAAAGAGGTTACTACTTTTAAAAGTGATTGACTCAAGATAAGCGATTCATAAGTTAAAGACACACCTTCAAGCGGGAAGCCCTGTTGTAATGGAAATGCAATTTTTAACCGCGCTGGGCTGACCGTCCGTGCCAAGTCGTGCTGAGCCGAACCGAGCCTGCACATGCAATGGAAAAGGGCTATTGGAGGTGGGCTGGCTCACAATGGCCCTGCTCCAGAGCCCTGTGTATCCAAATAATGTACTGTATCATTTCTTAACAAAATGACTAGAGCAAAGCCACACACAGGCGCATACATTCATGCAGCAGCTCGAGCATGGCCATAAACATGATTAAAATTACTTTGAACTATCACAAGACATTAAATGCATTTCTGTACATAAATACATTTATTTAAATAAATTAAATAAAAAACACTGGAAATGAGCATGGGTCTGTTTTGACCCATGCATGTTGTCAGAATTGGGGTAAGAATACAAAAAATGGATTTGTAAAATACAAACTCTAAGGTAAACAAATATAATTGTGATTACCCAAAAATACAAATGAAAGAATCCATTTAATATGAAATGAGGATATACATAAATTAAAAAGTTGTAACACATTGACACCCACGCATAAAATTCCATGGGAAATGAATACAGGTCCACTTGGACCTGGTCATATAACAATAAACTAGTTTTACTCAAAAAGTAAAACTTTTTTTTAACTTTTTTTTTTACTCTTTAAAAAAAAAAACTATAACATTAACTTGGACGTAAAAAACACATCAGTTGATGTCCTAGCATCTTTAATGATTAAATTGTATAATTGTAAAGGTACAACAAAAAATAACTGAACTGTGTTGTGCAATCTGGGTTAAAACAGATGTCAAAACTGTTGTGAGAAAAAGAGGCCTCTTCAAAGCCTTCACACAATATTAACATTCTATCTGTGCAGCCTTATGACTAACACTAATAAGAAAGATATCAAAAAACATGTCAGGTTCACTCTCTCCTGTCAGTGCCATTGACCAGAGACACTGGCACATATCTGGAGTTGGTCCCCAGCCGACTGCTCCCTTAATGCAGAGAACAAATTTCGCTATATGTATGTGTATGTGACAATAAAAGCACATTTACCTTTATATTCTCATCTCCAAGAACGACAGAAAACGTTAGAGCTGGTTGGCTGCTTAAACTGTACATGTAGGCCTAATGATAGATGGTCTCTTAATGAATTGTGGGCTGCACTGCAGTCAGTGTTGAACATCCCATGAGAGCAGTGCACCCTGCTCCCCTCCCTAAATGCAAAGATGCGATTCGAGACAGTGACCTAAAAATAAACGATTCGAGGTCTGGTTTTCTGGTCCGATATCATGTTAAATCATTAATTAGGCTACATTCTGCAGATTTAAATCGAATGGATCATAATTGCTTTTGCCACTAGGCTACCTTTAGGCTAGTCTGAGAACCTAGTGCGACGCAATTATAAGAAGAAAGGCAACTCCAGCTCAAATTGCAAAAGCCTATAAAATAAGCAAGTCATACTTTGGGGTTTGGGCTGCGGGATGCTGCATCGGTCGATTATCTGGTGTCGTGCCGAATATGGTCCTCCCGCCAATATCGTATCCTTTGCCTAAAAAACATAATGATCGAATTTATACATTTCAGACAAAAAACTAAACAAAATAAAAGGCATACAGTCTACATTAAGCAAAGTATTGGTCGGGGTTGAACAATCTGTGCACAACACCTATCTTATCTCTGCTGGTATAATTTGCAGACAGCGGGGGTGTGGTTTACTGACATCACTGCTAGCTTACTACAGCACGCCGACTGTCTGGTAGACCAGCCACGCATCTATATAGAAGGGCTGCATGGATTTATGGAATGTGTCGGTTTGGATGTTTTTTAAATCGGGTACTAGGGAATCATTTGTGTACGGAGGCACTAGCGAAACATAATCCCGAACGTGTAGCGTTTGAACGGTGAGTTTGATGTGTTGTTTTCCTGTAGACTGTCAATTTTGTGCAGTCGAGTTTTTGGGCATAGTGTGTGTGGCTTTTCTGAAGTTCCAATCCCAATAGTCAACTTGAGTGTTGAGTGTCACGTTTGCACTGTAAGCTACAGTGCATCTCTAATTAATGGTTTTATATATTTATCATTATAAATAATATTGTCCTAATTAATGTGTCATCTAAGTAAACAACCCTATTAGGCTATGCTTTATGGATGAAGTTAATGATACTGGTATTTGGTAATACAGAAAAATTAACTTTATTTATGTTTGTGTGTGTATGTGTGTGTGTGTGTGTGTGTGCGCGCGCGTTAGGACCTGGCTGCAAGATACTATTTAAAGCTAGAGGGGAGAGTTGGGTCTTCACAAGAAGCCAAATTCTGCACTGCAGTGGATCTCTCAGGTGTGTGGGGGGGCGTCTGTCTGTGTGTTTGTCACACCTGATAGAGGGCACAGACAGCGTTCTTGCACCAATATTACACTTTATTGCCATTTAACCACAGAAGACAGCACAACCAACAGAACCTTTGAGGATTGTCTGTAGGAACCCCCATCCTAGAAAACTTGTCCATCTTTCCTTTGCAACCCCCCACTCTTTTTCACTTGCTTGGTTGCAGGTGTCTGTCTGCCCTTGTAGGGCACCCATGATCTCAGGCCCTTGAAATGATTGGCTGTTAACCACCTTGGATGACATGCTTGGATTTGGTTTCTAAAGCAAGCTTCTAAATTCAAACTCAGACATGTATTAGTACCTTAGGTGTATTGCGCCATATGGGTTTCAGTAACACTACAATACAATAGGTGTGAGTCTGGTTAATCCTCAGGTCTCTGTTTTGACACCACTACATCCATGAATTAGTGCAACACATCTCAGGCTTGCCCCCCTCCCCCATCATCACCTCCCATGAGCTCCCGTTAACATGGCGGCTGACAGCTTTCAGTACCGGGCGCTCTTTGAGTACAAGCGGGAGCGTGGTGATGACATTACTCTCCAGACAGGTGACCTGCTCACAGTCTCCAAAGCCTCCCTAATGGCCACAGCAGGACTGGACTTCCAGGATGGAGATGAGCAAAGCCCCAAAGGTTGGCTGCACGGCACCAATGAGATAACCAAGGAGAAGGGGGACTTTCCAGGAACGTTTGTGGAGTATGTCGGGGTAGTGAGAGTAGGCCCACCTGCAGCCGAGCCCTGGCCCAGGCCCATCCCACCCACACCTGGGGGAGCACAGGCAGCCATGGGGCCTCCTCCTGAGCCATGCATTGCCCCAGGTTGGTACCAACATACTGCCGTTGGCGTGCTACAGGGCCTGACGGAGGAAGCGGGAGGTATTGCTTGGTTTGTCTGATTTTGTGTTTTTGTAGACATTTGTGTTTTTGCATTGACTAAAAAGCTTAATAAGATTCATTCATAAGATAATAAGATTGCTTTATAATTTACACATGCAAATTAACTTACGTTTTGCTGCTGTTTATGGATGGATGATTTAACAAGTAATGATTTAGCCGATGCTACAGTGTACTCGTAAAACGAGGTAAGGCAGGAAAATGTCTCAGGTCTTGTGCTAGAGAAATATAATTTGAAAGAAACTCTGAATTTTACTTTTCAAAACGTCAATAAAGGAAATATACTGTAGATCGAATCAACATGGTTGATTGATTACCCAGCACTAGGTACAGTATAAAAGTGTTTTAGTTACAGTTAAAATAAAAGTTTATAGCATATTTTTTTATATGTGCCAAGTTAAAAAAAAAAGTTCAAAAGCTTTTCTATACCATGCAAACCTTCAAGTTACATGCTTGGGGAGGTTAGCTCTGTTATTAGCCCTGAGTGTGTGGGTGTTCTGGAACTGAAAGAGGTCCACTTTACTAATGGAATTTCATTTGCAAAATGGTCAGACAGACAGCAATATTTCCATTTGTCTATGTAAGCATTACACTCTCTAAAGGTTTGCCTTGCCGGTTTGCCTTGACATGTTCCTTATGGGAGTGGGTTAAGTCTGGTTTACTTAAATCAAATGTACCATTTCACAACTCGGATGTATCTTAGCCTTTTGTCTGTGTTTTTTTTTGTGTCATTCCACAAACCAATTCCCAGCTTTCTGCTTGCCGTGTTGGTCTCCAGACTGCTAGCCATACTAGCTAAGATGGTCACATTGATGATTGATGATAAGGTTGTATTTGTTCTGAATAATTGATTGGCTGCTTGACGTACCAAAGTCCCTGCAGTCACGTACTGTACCTGTCAAAAAGTATAGCGTTGGCACAGCACAAACTCCGCTGAGGAAATGCTCATCACAGCTGCTGACATACACACAACCTATTTGTCCTTCCTCACCCCATTAGATTACTGAGAATAAATGATAAAATCCTGAGAATAAATTACATTTTATTTTATTTTTCCAAGAATATTGTTATGACAAACAGCATAAGCGTTATAGTTAGTATTTTCACTTACTGTAATACTGTAAGTCTATGAATCTACAAGCTATGAGAAATATGAATACCGTACCTTGATGCAAAGCTCCTATATTACCTGCGAAATGTTATTGGCGCATTACCAACGGCAACATGTTTTAATATATTCTTATGGAAAAAGGGCACATTGTCTTGCAACATGTGTCTGAATGGCACAATGAGTGCATCTGAATTCTTCTGAGGAGATCGTCAATATCTCTTGGGTAGCTCTTGTTCCTTATACCAAACCACAATCCAGCCAAGGTTTGACTTGAATGACTTGTTCTGTTCTTCTGGTCCTCTGCACGTGTTGTTTTCCTTTTTAAGAATTAGTGTTTGAAATAAAAAACATTCTCTGCAGCTTTAAAGTGGTTCTCTATGACCTCCTGCCACTAGATGCCATACTAGAGCACCAGTATTCCAGACTAAAACAAATGCATGTAATAACACGCACATGCTGCCGGCACAGCTATGTAAACAAAGAACAGAGGAGCTCAGATTACAACCCAGACGGAGTGTGATGTCATTCTCTGCTCAGGATGCAATTACACCACTATATCTTTACATAGAGAATAGGTTTTGCAGTTATATTAATGTTTAAAATATCACATAGGACCTTTTAATAAAGAGCAGACATTGTGTAACTTGTCACCTGATGACTGAAGATTAAAGCTAATGCTGTCAATGTTAAAATGTAGAGTTTTTGCACTTGCAGTATATTGGTGACAAAATGATACATACAGTAGCATCATCTCACTCCCTCGCTGTAGCAGGTTTAATTTAGATAAGAAAGGCCTCAACGTACTTGCTGTGTTGGGTGGCGTGGAGCCCTTTTCCAACGGAGCGCCCGCCTCGAGCAGTACATTCTATCATTCTTGCTGTTCACCGTTTGTAAATAGAAAGTTAGTCTACTAAATAACAACCATTTCTCCTGTCTTTATAGTCAAATCAGACTGGATATTATAGTAGGACAATTAGGCTATTACATGATTTTAATAAACCTCTACCATAGCCTACTCTAGAGTGCATGTAATAGTCAGAGACGTGGCATGACGTGTCAATTTTAGAACGGCGGGTTTACACAATTATGCTAAGAATGCCAAAGGCCCTATTATTAAAATCTACCAGCCTCTAAAGAGAAGGACACAGATGTGAAGTGACATTTGAATGGGAGCAACAGCAACAGAAATAGGCTATTTTATGTTTTAATCCTGATGTATTTATCTGTTAAGCATGACAACTAGGCAATGCCTATTCTGAAAATACGGTGGTTTGCAAACGTTGCTCTGTCCTGATTTCTCCCGATCTAATATCCCACAAATTTTACATAATTTTTGTCGCGACGGCGATAAACTAGGTGATTAAGATGGCGATAAACTAGGCTTCAATCAATCAATCAATCAATCAATCTTTATTTATATAGCACTTTTATTACAAATTCATGTAACACAAAGTGCTTCACACTACAACGTCAGTAAAAACAATACATAATGAGTATAAACAATACATACAAAAAAAAAGAAATACCACCACTCATGTTACACTCATCATCCCAACCCTCCAGTCACAAACAAACATCGGGAGTCCCATTCCCACCATCCCCAAAACAAACCACCAGGGACCCCAGACCCGCTCCCCAGCCACCTCAATCTCAGTCAGAGAATGGAACCCCGAAGATATTGACAGATCGAGCCTACACACCAACATACCCCAGAGGATGTGGATGTGGAACCAGGAGCGCGTCACCGAACACAGACACTGTGCAGGTGACTAAATGGACCAGCTCCCGCCATCTAAACCCCCAGGCACTGCAGGTCAGGGCACACGCCCACCCATAATCCAGCACACCAACCATGCACCACCATGCCGCCACCATTAGCGGAACCCCGGAGAGGACACCACAGAAGCACTAAATAACCCAATCCATGACACACCTCCCAGAACCTCCAATACTGAATCCTCGACCAGTAA
>JAODOY010060115.1:0-17423 GCA_025399855.1 Forbesichthys papilliferus
AAATAACTGCATTTTAACCTACGCATTATTGCGCATAAAATGATATGTGAGTCGGACTTATTAAAGCAAAAAAAAAACGAAAATTTTTAAAATTTTTACATCAAATTATTGTAATTAATATCTTTTTGATACTAATTAATAGCTGTCAGATTGTTTTGATGACATTAACCGCAGTTGTATACTCTCTTAAGTAATCACAGATTTTTCCAAGAAATAATCTACATATTGAGTTACCTGCAATTCCCTGACCAATCATGACAACTACATTTAAATTAAACAAAATGTTACTGACACACAGGTATAGACAGAGACACATACAAACAGAAAGACAACAGAGACACTTATTTTCCCAAGAAATAATCTACAGATTGAGTTAATTTCAATTTCTTGACCAAACAATCATGGCAACAAAATGTAATTAAATTGAAGGAATGAATGTGTTAAACAAAATGTTTATAGATTACATTAGTTTGAAAACGACTAGATCTTGATAGCTGTAGCCTATGTGCTATTCAGGGTGTGTTTACCCATATTAAGTGTGTGTGTGTGTGTGTGTGTGTGTGTGTGTGTGTGTGTGTGTGTACATGCGTGCCTGCTGTGTGCAAGCACCGCATTATAAGCCGTCAGTGATGATTGGTAGCTGTCTAAATGACGATGCATAGTCGTCTGTGTTGCAATGAGGTCATTTGTTTCCCCTTGTGCTGACTGCTTTTTGTCCCAATTACACAGAATGAATACTTTGCAAATAGAAATAGCTAAAAAGGTCAATCCTGCATCCAAATCCCCTGTGAAATAATACTAAACAAGTCAAATCTAGGCAAGCCCCCAAACTCCACAGAAATTAAGATCCAACGCTATTGGTGCATTACCCTCACCTACTGTTTACATGGTGCATTATCACCACCTGTCTAGAATGTAGCACAACCTGTCAGTTAGCGACATATACTCACACTGGCCGGCCCCGCTACCCCTGGTCCGGCAAAAAAAAACACTGCTCGTTCTGAGGCAAAGTGCATGTGAACGAACACTTATGCTAGCTGTGTATATTGCCTATAAAATTATGTGTTGGTTGAACATTTTTAGAAAAATGTCTGACACACACATCAATGCTACAGTTAAGTGGTTGGGATGCTTCTCCCCTAAACATAAACCGTGAGCTAGGGAGGGAATGTGGAACGTTGTGGTGGCGTTGTTATGCAACAATTGCGTTAAAATCACTTACAGACGATACATCAATAAGTGACATTGTGAAGCAGTGTCTTAACTTAAATATTCAGTCATTTATTTCTATTTAGAAAATCACAATGGTGCAGACCTGGCTCAGTGAAATTCAAAATGCAGTGTTTAGCAAGAGATACAAAAAGAACAATATTTAGCCGTCACGAACAACATTCTCAATATTTGAGCGAATTTCTTTTAGTAAAATAAAATAAAATAAACACATTTTAGACAATCCTAGCCTACCTGATAGGAGCAGTAAAAATAGCACTCAAAAAATAGTGCCCCAAAAAAAAAAAAATAGCTGCGCAATCCAGTAACACATAGCGGACAATGCCACACCCTAGTCTTCCAGGATATGCTGACCCCAACACCGCAAAACATTAACTTGCAAGTTCAAAGTTCAAAGGCACCACACAATACAAACCACAGACTGAGAGAAGAGATTTTGCCACATACTTGTAATATTGTCACCAACACCCTTTAAGGCGATGTCATGTCATGTCATGTCATGTGCAAAAAATGTATTGAAAATGTGTCAACGGTACTGTACTACTAAATCATTGTCCCAGTCAGTGAAGTGTGCTTTTGTTCTCTCGCTTACCGCTAACATCTTTATAAAAAATAAAAAATAAAGTGTAATGTATAAGTCAAGATCTAAAATGATTGCATTATCACTATGTCGGTAGATTTCACAGGCATATTCCAGGCTTTCAGCCGGGGTACATGGTGCAGGCTTCGGGGTGTGGGGGGCCTAGATTTAGTTCCTGTAGCTTTTGTGTCCATCTCCTTCTTTGAGGAAGGTCCATATGAGCGTGTTGACGATATCGGGCTGGTCCTGTTGCAGCCAGTGGCTGGCTCCGGAGATTATGTTGAGGCGGAAATGGTTCCTGATGTACAAGCGACACGCTTCAGCCATTTCCTGCTCCAGAAAGGCATCCCTCTCTCCCCAGAGCAGTAGGACCGGAGACTTCACTTCATTCTGGATCAGAGGAAGGAAGCTGTGGACAAATATCAAAAGTATAGTCATCTATTGCTAGCTAAAAGTAAGATAATACACTTCTTGTAAATTTCAACAAATATCTCCCCGCATTCCGCTATTTTATTGTTCTCTGACGTGTTGAAAACAAAAATCCGATATTTCCACACAGCCCTGGCTCCGTAAATAGTAACAAAGTGGTGAACACCGCTCGTATCAACAAAGCTGTAGCCACATTTCGCTAGCTTACCGTTCTCTGTGCGTGCTGAAAAACGAATCTGATACTTCCACACAGCCCTGGCTCCGTAAATTGGAACACAAACACTACGCTTTGCTTCACAATGCATTTCGACGTGTGAGGCGCCGCCGCGTAGGACCGCAAAGCGATATTGTTTTGATTTTTAACTCCAAGTTAGCAAGAATGACTGACCCTGCCTTTAACAAAAAGTAAGCATTACTTTGCAACAACCAAACACTGCACACAAACGAGCCAGAATGTTGTGCAATAATGCATTGTGCAATTTACATTGCATTACTGGTGAAAAGCAAACCTGTGGAGAAGCTTATTTAACAGTGTGGTGAAATGTTTCTTTTGTAATCATAAGTAAGCCTTTCTGGGAATATTGCTTAAGGTAGGAGCAGATGGCGAACCCGTTTGCAAACTGAGTTTTCGTGACCCGCAAGATGCATCTGTGAACTGGACTTTTGTGTTAATACATTCTTCAGTCAACAATAATGATGGTATATGTGGATTTACAGAACAGTGACCTCATACCTATGTTTCCTCTGCTATAAAAGAAGAGGGCATTTCTATGTACACTAAAGGTTCACTAAACAATTTGTGTCCAGAATTTCCCATGTGGTTTACTTCTCAGTGTATACAACAACATTGTTGTTTGCTTCAGTGTGAAACTAAAGAGAGTCCATGGCCTTCCTGTGTCTGAGTGCTATGTGGCTAGCATTCCTCTCTACTCCCCCCAACACAGACTGTCCAGGCTCACACTTGTTCTCTAGCCACCCCCATAAAGCCAGGTAAACAGCAAGCAGAGAAATGAACACTATGCGGAAGTACTAAAATCTGCAGTTCCTCAAATGGCCACTTGAGGCTAGCTGTAAAAAGGGGTCAATCCCTATAGACCTCAATGTTAAAATGTCAGACTTTACAGCAAAAGTAAACATGTTTACAGTTTGGTTTAAAAACAGTTTTGGTCTCTATATCTAGTCTCCCTGTGAGTACAGGGGATGCATTTTTAAATAACTTATCAGTAAAAAATATATTAACTATTCATGTATCCCATTATAATGGATAGGGAGGGCGATATATATACCATTAAATAAAAATATGGCTGTTATTCTTCTACCACCTCTAAGGACAGAGGGGACCACTGCCGTAGTGTGTGCCCGGCATTAGTAGCCTTCACTGCGCTCATACATTCTTTATGACATTCAGGCAATCTCATAGCAAGCAAGCTCACAGAGATCCAACACTGAAGAATGAAAACCTGAAACTCCGACCATCCAAGCCCTGTGTAAACACTCACTAACCTGAACACATTCCTGTAATAGTTCAGGGGCCCAGTCAGGGCCCCTGGTTGTGACAGGGCATACAAATAGGCCTCCAAGTCTTCTGCGGTGAGCCATCTGCCTTTCCTTCCGATCCCTGTGCTTCTGCTGGTGAACAACCCCTTAAGAGCCTGCAGCATAGACAAAGACAAATATGCTTGCCACGTGTCAAATGTTAGCTTTCGTTGCTATGCTGATGGTAGCATGTACATACGCTGATATTAAACATTAGCATAACATTAGCTTTCATTGTTATGATATATTATACATTAGCATAACATTAGCTTTCATTGTTATGCTGACAACACCCAGGTGGTAGCCTGGTTCAAAGCCATTTAAATAACAGTTACACCAACGGCAGTTCGAAAATGTGACCGTTCGAACGGTCACACGGTTCATGGAGAGGCAAAACCTATGGCAAAATAGTTCCAATTTAAAGTTCTAATTTGAATATATATATACAGATATATAACTTCATTTTTTGGTATTTAGTAGTAAATAAATGCACTGATTTATATTTAAATAGAATTTATAGAGTACTTTTAGTATTTAGGCTAACTTCCGGGAACTATTTTGAGGCTCCATGCGTAACGGACCACCTTGAAGTCGTTGATGGAGAGCATGAGTTCGGGCAAGCGGGGCAGCTGGAAGAAGAAGAAATGGCTGGACTTGAGCATCTGGCTGGGGTGACGCAGGGCATAGTCTGGAGGGAAGCCCACGCCAACATGGAGAGAGAGAGACAGACAGATATATTATATTATTTCCTCTGCTATAAAAGAAGAGGGCATTTCTATGTACAGTAAAGGTTCACTAAACAATTTGTGTCCAGAATTTCCCATGTGGTTTATTTCTCAGTGTAAACAACAGCATTGTTGTTTGCTTCAGTGTGAAACTAAAGAGAGTCCATGGCCTTCCTGTGTCTGAGTGCTATGTGGCTAGCATTCCTCTCTACTCCCCCCAACACAGACTGTCCAGGCTCACACTTGTTCTCTAGCCACCCCCATAAAGCCAGGTAAACAGCAAGCAGAGAAATGAATTCAATGCGGAAGTACTAAAATCTGCAGTTCCTCAAATGGCCACTTGAGGCTGGCTGTAAAAAAACATAAGATGCAGGCAATTTGTACACTGTTGCATCATGAAAATAAAGCCCCCTTTAAATGTAATTGAGAGGGGAGGCAGTTTGAAAAATGCTTGTTATTTCTTTGTAGTGTTTGTGTCACTTAATTTCTCTCAGCCGGCTCCTCAATCGGCCATTCAGTGTCATATTGTCTGGAATGTGATGCTGGAATAGCTAAATGTGCCTGTCTTAATTCCCTGCTATTTTCCCCTTTAAGGGAAATACTCAAATTGCAAGACAGATGCTACCACAGTGTGTGCAGGCTATAATACTGCCTAATTAATGCCAGTAAATACGGTAATAACCCGGGGAGCGAAAGACAAAGCGGAGCTAATTACTATGGAGAAATCCGTTCGTCTTTCACACGACACATGACACACACACACACACACACAACACTCGTTAACTAGCGTTAGCCTGACGCCACGAGCGAGGATCTAGGGCGACGTACCCGCGTACACAGACGGATGGGGACAGTTCAGGACAATGAGCTTGGTCACCATCTCTGGGTAGTGGATGGCAAACAGCCACGCTATAGTCCCTCCCCAATCGTGGCCCACCAGACAGCACCTGTTATACCCTTGGGAGAGAAAAGCAAATGATGAAATGCCCGTTTAGATGGTTCTCTTTATTCAAGGACTGTTGATATCTGAACTCGATGAAAACATGACCACCTCTCCCTTCGCTCAGAGTTTCCACCTTATAAATGGGACATGCATTGCCAAGGCTGGGATAATGTTAAGTGGTAGGGTCTGCACCATTTTGTTTGTGTTTACATTTACAGAGCCAGAGCTTTGTGGGAACACAATATTTTTATTTTATTCCTTTACGTCCTCTCTTTCTTCCTAGTGTTGTATTTTCTAACAACACTAGAAATTGGGCCGCTTTTAGCCAGAGACATATAAAAGAGACAGGCCACATCATTTTGAAAAGAGCTCTATGGGAGAATTCTGAAACGGCAAATATGGAAGTTGGAGAAAAAAAGCCGATCGTCTGCTTTTTAACTGCCAAACATTAATAGACACAGCTACCATAATGTTGAGCTGTGCATGCGGAGTAGAAGTTTCATTTCAATACGGTCTTCCTAAATAACTGCCCGGGGCGTTTCAAAAATGGCTGCTGAGTGGCGAGAATTTGCCATAGTGCAGCTGAGTATGTCATCTTTAATGTGGACGAGGGAGCTGACTACATGCCTCTGAAGACAAGTCTTAATCGCATTAGCACAAGACACAGCCCATTGACAGACTTAAGCCCTGATCACACCAGGTCTGGCAAACTATGCGTTATGGCGGAAGTCCATTGTTTCAATAGAAAGCTATCCGCACTGCTGCAGCTAGTCTTCCAGACACTGCAACATTTGGCTGCTGTATGGTACGGTAGCTGTGTCAAAAGAGTTGGATTTTTCCAGCTTGTGCGGTTCTTTGCCGTACGGCATCAGAATCGGAAGTTGATACACCACCGAAGAGGAGCTCATATCGCGTTCAGCTAGGTTTATGGGATCTCAAGAATCGCTCAGTATTTTTATAGGCTATATGTTATTATATTGTATTTATGCCTACTGAGTGGCCCAGATGTGTGTTATGTCTAAAATTCCTCTGTACAGAATGACACCTTCTATGCTATTCAGTGCATGTAAAAATACATGGATGTAATGTAGCCGATAGCCTACACATTCATTGCTGTCAACTTTGTTTGCATGGCAATACTTCCGCCCCGCATATTTAAGGTTAATGTTATCTGATGTTTGTCTTGAAAACGCGCAAGATTGATTGGGTGCAGTGTTGGCGTTACGGTACCGTGCAGCATTGTTTTTGAGGAAACTAGTGCTGTTTCTAGTGCCCGTACCCCCGTAGCACCAGTCACTTGAATATCGTTCATCACACACACCGGAAAGGAGATCAAATTTGTCTGCGGGCCTCTGATCCATAGAACTATATAAATAGCTCTGATCACATTAGCCTTCCAGTTGTCACAAAGCAATCTTCCCAACCAGCCCAGTAGCATCGTTGATATATCCGATGATATTAGGGATATTTTAAATAGACATTTAGCAAGGGGAATTCGGCGAGCTCTTCTCTGCATATTACACACTTTAAAAAAGTGTTTCTGATGGAAAAAGAGGAGTTTAAATATATGTTTTCTTCTTCTCAATTTAAGAGAACCTGCTCACGGTCATCTAGCTGCCTATTGTGTGTGCACAGATGTGAATGATACCCCCAGAACATATCCATATTAGCAGAGCAAAACAGAATGCAGAGCTTGTGATGCTCACTGGGATATAACTCTCTGCCATTATTTAGGTACCTAAATAATGGCAGAGAGTTATATCCCAGTGAGCATAGGCTATACTGTAAATTGCAGGGAAAAAAACTTTAGCCTTATTAAGACTTTGCAGTTTTCATGAATTAAAGATGCAGTGTCCAAATGGGAAATAAATAATGATGGCTGGATTATAATCATAACACTTTATTTTACGTGACACGGTGATGGATGTTGAGTTCACGTGCCCTTACCCAAGTACTCCACAATGTCCTTGATATCAGTAACAAGGTACTCAAAGCGATAACTTTCTGTGCCGAGAGGAAGGTCTGACTCCCCATACCCCCTCATGTCAATGGCTACCACGCGGAATTCACTTTTAAACTCGCGCAGCTGGTAACGCCAGGAAAACCTGAGAAGAGAGAATACAAGTGTAGGCAATGCATATAAAATGTATTATCTATAGGACATTAAAATACCATAGTACAATCACCACAACAACAACATCAGCTGCTGTAAGCAGCATCTTTATTGATCGTTTGTGTGTGTTGTATATGGATGAATGATTTAATCCATTCTCAACCCTATTAGACCTTTGCATGCATGCAAGATTGATCTAGCCTTTTCAGAATAAGCCTACTCAAGGTTGTGTTCGGCAACAAGAAACAACCTCTTTGATTCTATAATTGTTATTTCAAACAATTACATTCAAAGAACATTGAACTGTCAAACGTTTGCATCACTGAATGAAGCCAGGTCATGCTAGGAGAGGATTTAGATTCTGCCTACTTCATTTGTGGAGAGAACTAGCACTAACTGAAGATTTGTTTGATAATCAGACTTTACGGTTATAACCCTACCTCCTTAGCCGTACCTCTGTAGCCTTGTGAGACCACCCTAATCTTGCAAACTATTTTATTCTGCCGCGAGTATCACTGGAACCCCTCAAGGCAAAATCTTGCGTCAACTGTGTAGATAACAATCTGGGAAATCAGCAACCATCTGAAGATATTCCCACAGTTACTACAACAGTGTACTTCCTACATCCCTGTTTCCACTGGTGCTCTATCTGATTTTAAACATTCTGATTAGGTGAAATAAAGATAGGAAGTCCAATCATATGCAATAAGGATGGTATCAAAGCTAACCCTCCCTTGCCGTGAGCCAAGATTACAGCCCCCCACATGTTAACCTAAAATCTGAATGAATGAATATGAATAAGGTTCGACAAGGTCAAACAAGCACACATAAACCTCCATTCCCCATTCTGTCTTAACAAACTTAACAATGACCTTAGACAAATGTCACAGCGGAGTTCATAGTTCTTCTGAAATATGCTACCATTCATTAATCGTGTTCCCTCTGCAGTTACTGTAGTACATCTAAGATATGGTTACACAACATGACAACTTTGACCCCATTTCAGGAGCCACATTCAATAACTGTTTTTCATTGCAGCCTACAAGTATCCATGAGATATTACACAGTTGCAACTCTGCCCTTGGAGACAGACTAAGTTTCTGGAACTCGAACTAGAACATGTGTCATGTGGATAGCCTAATCTTCTGTGGAATTGATTAAAGGTTTTAGGCTACTATTGACATACAGTATTTGTGCATAACGTTCATTATCGCCTTATCGTAGCTCATTACTAAAACTATCATGTAGACCTGTGGTTTGAGTATAGTCCTGGTTTGAGACTCTTGAGGAGTTGCAGGCATTAATTTCCCTATATGCCCCCCCCCCCCCCCCTTCCCTTTAACCTACCAGAACTCTGGGAAGCCATGTAGAAACAGCATGAGTGGCTTTCCTCTCTCTCCAGCAGCGACATAGTGAAACCTAAGGCCAGACTCCTGAGTAGAAGGCAGGACAAACATAAAAACATACAATCTCGTTTAAAGGAATTGAAATATCATTTCTATAGTAGCTCAAAAAGTTGTTGTGTGAATAGGTGAATAAGAATAGCAATATGGCTATTGAATGGTAATGCTAATTGCCAGTAGTTGAATTTTGCTAGGGCATACCTGTGTTCAATAATTAGGCGTACATTTTAATTTCAACATAAAATACTTATAGCTAGCCTATAGATCCTAGTGCAGATTGTCAAGCAGAAGTGGCTCGTGAAGCATTAACGGTCGATCATGTAAAATCTCTTGACAGATCATTAATAATTGCCTTTTACTTAATCTACACAGTAGTCATCAGATAAGCGCGATACTTTCTTAAAGCTCTAGCCGTATTGCACTGATTGCCGACATATAGAGGTTACCGTGCGTTTCCAAACAGAGGAGCTGTTCTTTCAGCACCTGGTCGGAGTCGTTTACGACGTGCAGCAAGCAAAGTGTTTTCAGTTTAAATTGTCTCAGACGCAAAATGAAGATATGACACAGTATTTACACAAACAGCAGGCCATTTTGGCTTACACGTCTTAACAATTCAGCCAATGTTATTTATCCCAGCTAGACACAATGAGCTATTTACTTCCAAGACCAAGTGGCGCTCTCTTACCTTTATTCTAACATAACAGTGTGTTCCCAAGGACGTGTCATTTAGGCAAGCCGGGGGAGTATCACGGATCCCCCATCGGAAGGTTGTTGACGGCCTTAAAATTATGTTCCACCAAAGTTTAAGCAGCGCTACTGCGGTGCAAAGAGCACAATAACCGTATATCAATGACCAATACCCCAAAACTCTCATTTTAAGCGGAAGTCTGATTATAAATAACACCAAGTTGCGGAGTACTCTCGCCATCTTTACATTGCCGCAGGGAAAACGATCCCGATCACGTTACCTTTATGTTTCTTTATGGTACCGTGCCGTTTTCATTGGGATATTTTACAATGACAATCCAGTTGCTTTGTTAACAGCGACTATAGCACGACTGCCTGTAAGGGAGGATCCCGACACACGGCTGAATGGAAACGGTAGAGGAACGTCACGTCAGAATGCACGTTTGCGTGTGACAGCAAAGCTTTTTGTGCATGATGTTGCTCAGAGAGGGCAAGTCTTTCATATAGGCAGGACTGTGGACGGTGGACATATCACGTAGCCTACAATAAGGGCACTTTTTGCGGTAATATTTAATCCCTCCCGCGGTAAAGAGTAAAACCTATCGTTTATATGATTATCGGCGCGCACAATCGACTATTTAGGAATATAATATTTTATATATATTAGGTTGTACTGATAGAAATCACAGTGAGCTAAAATGAGGAACATTTAGCTATAACTTAATACTGTCAAGATAATGACTAAAATATTAGTTTTTAACCATGCAATATATTTCTACGTGCGTCGCTGTAATTGTAATTGATGAATTAAACCATCTGAAGAGCCAAACAGAAACTTCCTGAACCAACCCAACCCACCTGAATTTACCCTACTTAAAGTAGTCACCGTTGCATAGGGATTCAATTTAAATGCAGTATCGTAGCAGGGACAGGGAGCTAATGGATGATTTTTATGCGAGATTATAGGTGTAAAACCGTTGGCCTACAAGACACATAGGGAGTGATTCACTGACCGCGGTCATGTGAGCCGGCGTTTGTAAAAACACGGTCACGTCAGCCGGCGTTAAGATTGTGATGCGCGATTATGGGATCGGTTACGGTAAACTATACGCAGAGCAGTTTATAACAGTTTTGAGCAGGCTATGCGATCAGATAATATGATACAAACAGTGTTTAGTATGTATATTCAAATAAATAACATATTTATTAATAAAGTATATATGATAAAATAAGATATATTGTTTAATAAATATGTATGTGCTACATTTTCTGGCACAATAACAATTTCATTAATAGGTTAACTCATCCATCCACTGGATTCATATATTATATATGTAATAGTACATGTATATTAATACATGTACCCTAGCATGCACATCAAATATGGTGAGGAAATTAAATGTTGAATACCATAGCAATATTCCATAAACACAATGTGGAAAGGTCACATGGCTCATATTTGATTATCAATAAAACAAATTCCTTCATAGGTTTGATCCTAATTTCACTTATTAGTATATTATTCTACATATACCCTAGCATGTATTTATGAAGTATGGAAAGGTTTTACTGTGGACAAGTAAAGATATTGAATGTTGAAAACCATAGCAATATTCCATATGCATTAAGGTCACATGGCACATATTGGATTATCAATAAAACAAATTCCTTCATATGAACATTTGACTGTTACATTTTTATTCTAATATCATGCTTAATTTAAATATAACAGTTCGTATAATGTATAAAGTGGATACAACATGTGTGTTGTATACTATAGATTATTCACGAAGAAGAACATTGTGTGTGTGAGCATATGATTAAGAAATTATTTACACATGATCTATTATTTATTTTGTAATACTGCATAGAAACTGTGTTAACAACTAAATAAGAAAAGCCACTTTCCAAAAAAAACAAAACATTTTGGTTGCATGTACCCGTGATCTTGTTCTTTTGGTCATGACCCACCCTTCATGACCATAGGTGAGGGTAGGAACAAAGTAGATCGAGAGATTCAGCTCTTTTCGTCACCACGGTGCGGTAAAGCAATTGTAATATCGCTCCCGCGGCTCCGATTCTCTCGGTCCCCTCACTGGCGAACAAGACCCAGATGTAGTCAAACTACTTCACTTGGGGTAAGGACTCATATCCCTAATAGGCTAAAATTGAGTCGAGTCAAAACTGGATTGTCTGTGGGTAATTATAGAATTAGGGTGACACTAGTCAGCTCAGAGACTTTATGAATATTAACTAAATGTATGCGGACCCCTATGAAAGATAATTTAAGAGGAGAGGTTACCCTTCCCGGAGGAAGCCCGGGGCCCCCGTCTGGAGCCAGGCCCAGAGGGAGGGCTCGTTGGCGAGCGCCTGGTGGCTGGGTTTGCCACGGAGCCTAGCCGGGCACAGCCCGAAGAAGCAACGCCGCGACGTCGACTCTGGATAAGCGGATGAAGATGGATGGATAGTAGCCTGCCTATTAATATATGATGAACAGTAAAACGGGCTTGGCTATCTGGCTACATCTTTAAATCTAGAGTACAAACAGTACAATCAGTGTACAGATATCAAGCTAGGCTATTTAGTTACTCAACACCATAATTGTGGATGTAACTTGACATCTTTCTTCTCGTTTAGCGCCGTGTCCTTCTATTCGCAAATGCAGATTCACCAAGTCGCAAGATAAGCTTTTTATTTATAAACGTGAATATTGTTTACATATCTGAAAATATAATGTGCATGCAGGAAGTTTGTGTTTGCGGATAGCAAAAACACATGTGGATTATACCTATGCATGCAAACAGAGATGTGTGCTTGCGAATGGTAAAAATAAGTGTGGATTATACTATTACGCTTGAATAATATTGATAGAAATCTACCAGCATACAGTTTAGGGCGTGCTGATACAAAAGATGAGAGAAGAATCAATGCCAGGTAATATGGTACTGCCATGGACTGGCCCTTTATTAGCATATTTTTGTTTTGTTTTTATGTAACTAAAGTGCTGTTGATAGTCTCAGAATGCAAATGTGAATGTATCCTAAAAATAGATTCTAAATACATTTAACACAATAATGTCATATTAAACTGTAATGAACATATTTAATATTTTAATTTCAGACCGGCCTCTGAAACATCTAGAAAATTATTAATTTACAACATGGTTAACAAAAATACAGGATCCATTGATAATACAAAATAATTCTTCTAATTTTGTAGATAACATTTAGAAGAGCAAACAAAGAAACTTTCACAGGACATGTGCAGTTGACATTAAGTCTGTGCATATATTTCTCTGCATTTGTAAGAAAACATGGCCATACCAAAACACAAATAAAGAAAAAACATTTCAAGTCAGAGATAGAATTGCAACTATAATGTAAACATGACTCCATTAAGTCTGACATGTACAACGGTCAAGTGCAGGAGATAAACACAGAAAAGGATGTAATGAATATAATGTAATGAACTTTACAATTACAGCAGTGCATTACCCACTTATTCAAGTTCAACAGTGCATCAGTGCAAACAATTAAACAATCAAATACAAAAATTTGACAATTCACTGAAAGATCCATTTATTTAATGGTCTTGACATGCAAAAGCAATTTTACAGTTCTTCCTGTCTGCCAGAGGATGAATTAACTGTTAACTGCACAATCAGTTCTAGAAAAGGTAGGGGAAAAAATACAAATAAAATAAACACCTAAAGCAAACTGATGCGACACCAAGTAGATCTGTGCTTCAGTCCAGATTCATCTCAAATATAGCCATGATGTCGCTTTGCATAGTTATGTCAAAACCAGCCATCTGGAGGGAGAACATGAAACCAACAGAGATTTGCGTTTCCTTAACTGCCAAATAACCTGGTAAAAAAAAAAAAAAAACAGAGCTTGAGAAAATAGGTAGGCTACTTACAGCCTCTCGTTTTCGACGTTCTTGTTCTCTTCGACGTGCCATCTCCCGGTCACTATCCAGCGACAGCTGTGCCTCGGCCGCTTGTGAAGGTGCAGCGACATTTGGTCTCTGAAGGTCCGTTTGATTGGGGGAATCCAAGATGGCCTCCGTACAGGGGTCATCGGAGGAAAGCGTGTCCTGTTTACCATCCGGAGCTTCATTTTCTGCTTTGGGTTGGCTTGGTAAACTGAATGAAAGAAGACTTGCATGTCTAGATTACAGGTGTTTAAATGTAAGCGGTCAAATGTGAATTCAGGACCATTTCCGCCCATCTGTCTCCATACCTGATCTTGTCAGAAGCCCGTGGCTCCTTGCTGGACACAGCTTGTGTCTTTTTGAGTGCCTTGTCACGTTCTTCCTTTTCCATAGCAACCTTACGGAACTGCTGAAAGCTCTCTTTTGAGGACTTGATCATAGCAGAGCACATTGTGGTCTTCTTTATGAGGCTGGCCCAAGACTCTGCATTTTTCAGGACAATCTCCTGTTAGGGTATAAAGCAAGATCATTTGTTTACCAGGCTAAGTGTGGAACGTCTGTTGTAATTCAGAATCAGCTTCACATTTATCATCTTAACAAGCCAACCTTTTTCAGTATATTGGGTTTTTCATCTTGGAGAGCCTTATTAGCTGCGCTGCTCTGGCACAAGCTGTCCGGCTGACTGTCTGGCACACCTTCCGACGGCTTGGCATCTAGGGCGATTTACATAAAAGTATGGCCCTTTCCCCCCCCAAGTGCTTACCAAAACATCTTTGTAAAATTCAAAGGCACATTGACTCACCAGATCTAATTTCATTCAAGGACTTAAACGGGCCGTCTTGCAGAGGTGACAACAGAGGGCAATGCTGCAAAGTAATATTTAGATTTGAACATTAATCAATATTAATTATGCCATATAATATCACATAGTAACTGTAGCAGGCGATACAAAAAAACAACAATGGAACACAAATGTTACACTTCTCTCTTAAGTGTCACCAACAGCATTTTGCTGTGGAGGCTGACGGAGGCAGCGACCAGAGAGCTAAATCTACTCTGCATGGCCCGCAATGAAGTAAATTTACTTCAAAACAGTTCACTGCAGAAATACCATTGTGGCCTCAGATTGGGAATCAATGTTATATACTGAAAATATTCATCATCGCCCCAAGAGATACTTTATAGACAATAGTATTATGAAATCCACATTCTGGTCTACATAAAGGGTAAAAAGTTGCCCCCCTCCTTCCAAAAATCGAATTCAGAAGTGCCGTCTGTTGGAACCCCGGTTTTATTATATTCTCTCTGGTGTAACTACACCCCAGCTCTGAGCCTGGCTCCACCAATTTCACAACTTTGAAAAATGATAAAATAAAGTCAAGGAGCTCAGTAAGGGACGGGGGCCCCCCATTAACATTAATATTTGAATTTGATGATGCAAGAGTGGACGAGAAGTAGCGTTAGAAACCAGCCAAGTCCTAGGGCGATATTTAACGGAGATTACGGATAGAGCCAGTTTCAAACCATAAAATCCAGATTTTTATTTAAAAAAAAAATTATTTTGTCAATATTGACACCAGCATTTGCGTGTCTCATCATAGTGCAGTCTTATTTTGTTTACATCTCAAAAAGCACGATTTAGGATGCAGTTACCATTCAAATGACAAAGACATACATTTTACTTCTAATTTGGACATTAGGTACCTCCAGTTCGCTGGTAGCCGCATCCAGTAATGTTCCCGGTGAAGTCAGGGGAGATAAAAGTGCAGACAAGTCTAAGAAAAAATAAAAGAAGATGCATATAATTTCACAAATCAAAACAAATGTTTAACAAAAAAGGTCCAAGGTTCCCATTCTAAGTAAAATGTAAAATTCCCTGACTTTCTGACTAAAAATCTGAATTTCCACAACCTGTACAAATTACATCTGCACAAAAGTGACAGACATTTCAGTGCCCAGGGGCCCCTGACATTCAAGATGCGTCACGAAAAGCATGGCCGCTTCAAAAGCGATTTGATAAACCCCCGATCACGCAGAGATGGACTGCCTGCGCCAAAGAGAACAGCTATCTGGGCCAAATGTCACATTGTTGCACTGAAAAGTTGGATTTTTGATTTTGGAACGGTAATTTGAAATTTGAAATTAGACCTCTCCTCTGTGTGATGACCCTTCCCAAGAAGTTTAATGGCAATGGCTCCTGTCGTTTTTGAACAGTGCTCCCTATAATGTATAAATCTGCTCACGATTCACAGTTCTAACAAACTTTGAAATACTTAGCTGATTTTCAAATATTTCATGATTAGATTTCTCAGGACAGTCTTAATCCAACATGTGCCATCAAAATGCGTCAGTATAGATTTTCCAGCATTTATTATTATATGCAAACGTATTTTTCTAACTTCACTGTCAAATATTGCTTGATCTTTGTGAAAGTGGTTAAATTGAGTTTTGTAACCCTCATATGTAGGATATCTGGTGGAAGTTGTGTGTCAAACACTTTTTCCATGTCTTCATGTAAAGAAAAAAAAAAAACAAAAAACTCCAGGTGACAAAATGCTGTGGATTTCAGGCACTCTGTAAATTAACTTTTAATTTAATATCCCTTATGAGTCAAACAACATAGGCATGTTTTTTGTGTTTTTGGGCAAGTATCCTCTTTAAGTGTGCACGTTTCACCTATTTACACTTAGTTTGATAATCAGCATTTAAAGACGCCAGATTAAACATTGCATTAGCTCATTAACATTGGTTTGGTTTGTAGAATTAGCTTCAAATACCACTTTTAGTACAGAGCAAAATGCTATTAAGTATATTGGGAGATTAAAAAAGAGGAGCCCAGATCCGGTCTAATTTAACCCGATTCAGGCCAAGACCTTTCAAATGAAATACCACATCTAGTATAATGTTGATGAATGGCAACTACAATATAAACATGCTGTAAATAAAATTCCTTGATATTTCATGACTCAACCAAAACGTTTTATTTAACCTCTCTACCAGAGAAAATGGACCACCGCAAAGTGGAAAGGTGCAGTGCTGGTTATCATGTGGCAAAGACCAGAAGGCCAACAAACTGGTAGATAAGAATCGCCATTCCCTGACTTTCCATGTCTGCTCTATATATCCCATGATATCTTTTAGAGGTTCTATTGTCAATGGGAACCTTGGAGGTCATACCAATAGACAAAGACTTGGTAGCCATGGTGAGACTGCGCAGTCGTCTAAAAGGCCAGAGCCAACAGAAAGAAACAGCGGTTATGAACACAAATGGAATACTGCAAGCTGTGGGGAGGGAGGGGAAGGGGGGGGGTGGGCTGGTGGAGGCGCAAACGGCGACGACTTGTTCCCTTACCTTCCTGAGGACTGACTGTCAGGTGGCCACGGTTGACGTCCTGCAGTTGGCTTTCTGGTGGAGGAATCAAATTGGGGCGGGACTTGGGGAAACAGGGGGATGCCGAGGTAGATTCAGTCGCATTGCGCGATAAGAGCGATACAATGCCACAATTCTCAAGGATGGGACTCTGATTAAAGGGCTGACAAAGCTGACTAGGAGTGGGGCTGTGTTTGGGAGGTAGAGGTGTTGTGGCACAAGCTCTCGATGGTTGCTGATGCTGGTGTAATGCTAGGATAAAATTGGGGAATAAGACAATAGAACATATACAGTATCTCACAAAAGTGAGTACACCCCTCACATATTTGCAATTATGTGAGCATATCACATGTGTGACAACAATGAAGAAATTACACTTTTCTGCGAAATAGTGATGGTACAGCTTGTAGAACAGTGTAAATTTGCTGTCCCCTCAAAATAACACAACACACAGCCATTAATGTCTAAACCGCT